>CAJHQP010001175.1:0-127577 GCA_905132765.1 Moricandia arvensis | reverse complement strand
AACGAAGAAGAAGAAGCTATCTTCTGGAATGAACAAGAGGAACTGGCATATGAGCAAACTCGGAACGCTCGGAGTAAACGCCGACAAAGCCAGAAATCTGGTAGCAAGAGTTCCAAAATTCACTATCTCCGCGATGATCTCATGGAAACGGAGGCTAAAGTTAGGGCGGTGAAGTCTCAAATCCACCACGCTACTAGCACCGCACCGAAGATTGATCTGCTGCTCAAAGAGGCTCGTAAAACACCTTTCACTACTCATATCACCGAAACTAGGGCTTCGGATCCTAGGAAGGTCAAAATGATGCCATATGACAGAACTACTAATCCTAAGGCACACCTACAGGCTTTTCAGGTCGCGATGGGTAGAGCCAGGTTCATAGAAAACGAGAGAGACGCCGGTGAATGCCTCCTCTTAGTAGAAAACCTCCAAGGAGCAGCGCTAGAAGGGTTCTCTCGGCTCAGGCGGAAGTCCATCGGGAGCTTCCGCCAGCTCGCCTCACAATTTCTCAAGCAATACTCGATGTTCATAGATCGAGAAACCTCCGACCTGGACCTTTGGATCTTATCCCAAGGAGAGGACGAGACTCTCTGTGACTTCATAAAACGGTTCAAAACCGTAAGAGTCAGTGGATAAGCGACAAAGTCGCAATAGACGCACTTCAAAAAGTGCTCTGGTTCAAGTCGAAGTTCAGGAAGAGGATAACTTTGGAAAGGCCGCGTACAATCCAGGACGCGCTTCACAAAGCCATGCATTACATCATCATCGAAGAAAAGACAAAGTTCTTTTCCAAGAAATGGAAACCAACGGAGAATTTGTCGAAGGATCCGGGGTCGGATGAGCAATTAAAGAAGAAAAACCCTTGCAACAACAAAAGCGTCTATCCCGGAGATGAAGAAACGCATGGAGCGCATAGTTACGGTATTAACTCCGGATCGAAGCAAGGACGGACGACGGGTAACACGTGGACCCAAAATCTGAATTACGACAAAAACGCCTTCTGCGACTCGACCATTAACTACAAAATTCTTGGAGCGAGGTTGACCGCAAAGATGCCCTCCGGAGAACTCCATGTAGTCTCCAGTGTGAAAGATCTCATCCACGATTCTGACCGCCCCTCGAAAAACGACAGGACTCCTCAAACGGAGAATCGTTCCCAAGGGAACCGATCGGGAGAAAAGAGTGGAAGAAGGCAAGACGAGAAGGGCAATGACAGCAACCGTCGCAGGGTAAACCTGATCACCGGCGGATCGCAATATTGCAGCGATACCGTCTCGGCCATCAAAGTTATCAGCGCAAGGCCGAGACAAGCGCAAATTCGCCATTCTGGCCCACGACCAATGACACTCTGAAAGGAGCAATCACTTTCGATGAAGAAGGGGCCAGAGGGATCGATCAGCCACATTTCGATCCACTCGTGATAAGAGATCTCGAGGTCGCTGGGGTTCTCATCGACACGGGAAGCATGGTCAACGTCATATTTCATGACATTCTCAAAAGGATGAACGTCGAGTTAAGCGCCGTTCTACCATCACCTAAGCCGCTAACCGGTTTCTCTGGCATGACATCAATGACCCTCGGGTCAATCAAATTACCCGTTGAGGCAAAATAAGTCACCAAGATCGTCGTTTTCACGGTCGTCGGCCACCTGGCCATCTACAATGTCATCATGGGCACGCCTTGTCTAAATTCCATGAAGGCAGTCCCATCGATTTATCATTTAGGTATTAAGTTCCCAACTCATAACGAGATTTCCGTGATTGGGGCTGCCAGAAGCAGTCGAGACGTTGCTTTATGGCCGAGCACAAGCGATGACAAATCACAAACACTGTGATGGCAAAGACTAAACGCCAGAAGATAGCCCATGCATCAGCCGAAAATACTTCGGACAAAGACGACCAAAAACCGTCGGCTCAAGCAAAGGCCAGTGAACAACAAGTTACAGTGCCCGACACGTCAAGCCCAACGGAGAAGACAAGTCCAACGGAAGACGTCGACCCAGCAACTAACGCTATTGACACAAACACAACGGCCGAGTAAACAGACTCGCCCAAACAAGCATAACTACGAGATGGCTTGATCCTCAAAAGAGGTAGGTAGGCAGCTCGTCAAATGACGAGTTCAGTTATCCCCCTCTCTAAAAAGGGGGGTGGGTGGGTACATATACGAATACTCATATATTTCCACATTCATAAATAAAATGTCCATGTTGTACTCAAATTTTTTTAAAAAAAATCGGCAATAAAGACCTCTTTATAATTTCACAAATTTTCTATCATCCCGCAAAGAAACGTTATGTTATACATCCATATACGAGCAAAACGATTATCACACCATCTGAGAAACAGAAACTCCCGAAAAATTATTCTGCCTCGAAACGGATCAACTCCACACTATCTTATCTTGGTCGAATCATCAATTTTGATTCCCGACTGAAGCACGAGACCCTGGTCCCATTACTTACACAAAGTACGTTTTCGAAAAATAGGCAAGACGTCGTCTGATTTTTTGAGAACACACCCCCAGTCCATTCGCGACTATAAAACACTCGGGAATTGGCCCCGCCGAGCACTTTAGCCATCTTAAATGAACGCACCCAGATCCGTCCTAAGGACAGATCCTCTCATATCCGACTAGGATAAATAGCTCGCTATTAAAGAAATCCAAAATTTTGGCCAGCACTTCCGGGAGACTTAAAAATTATCCCTGAAGAGATGCTCGACTCCGAACAGACAAGTTGTACAAGCCGAGAACCTATCATGGACTTTAAATCGGAACAAAGTCAAGTTAAAATCGAAGCAATAAATTTGACCGAGGGCAGAACGGGAAAGAGCAAACCGCCTCTAGAGGAGTATATAAGGAATTTGAGGGTGAGGATGCAAGACACACGGAAATCATTACTCAGAGCAAACATAGCCCTTAGGGGAATTAGGCATATTTCCGTTTTACTGTTATCGAGCTGTGACTCAATTAGGTTATTCAGGTCTTACAAGGTTAGAACTAGGAAGTCGCCGACTGCTCTTTCTGCTAAGGCTTTACATGTTATAACGCTCAAACCACATATTCGGAATAAGATCATTTGTTATCTTTATGTCTTTACTTATTCATCGTTATATTGTTATTCTTACTATTTGGTTTCTTGACGTTTTTGGCTTAGCAGAAATCCGCGACCTCTGGGAAAGCTAGGTTTACCTTGCATTCCTAAATCAACAAAAATCGACAGTGCGAATGTTGGTTCCCACAGCAGTAGTTTGGCCTATATGGCCTAACACCCTTAGTACTAACATCTAATATACTAAACAACAATATTATAACTAAACAACTCAACCAGTTAGTCACTCCTTTACCAAGAGCTGACTAACCTCAATCAACAATATTAATTAAACAGATTAAATTAAATCTTCTCATTCTACTCAATCAAACTGTTACTCAAATAGATCAGCCTCCTGTTGAGAATTTATCTTTAAAGATTACGAGAACCTGCACTCAACCATATCAACATGTAAGAATAGCAAACATGATGCTTTCTAGCCCTCTTCCTAGTCAAGTTATTAACTCAGTCTTTTTTTCCATTTCATCTCAGCTTAGCTCATGCTAAACTGAGTCTGGTTCAGTATATAACCCTAAGGACTCTATCATGCAATAACGTGAGCATTCTACTCTATATGCAACTCGATTTATCCTAAGTTCTAAGTGGAACTCAGCATAATCATAAATTATCCTAAATTCCAAGTGGAATTCACACAAACCAACTCACAGTGTTCTATGTCGATAAGCAGTTGGTTGGTCGGTGAGGACTTGGCCAAAACCCAAGATGAGCGTCTTAACTGGACTGGACTGGTCTTGACTTGGACAAAAATCGGCTTGATCATGAAGAAACTGACAGGCATGGACGGACTGATCTGGACTCAAACATAATCTTCTCTAGTTGTTGGATACCAATTGTAATCCATTGTAATACTTTCATTCTTCATTCACAACATCACAATTAACCTAGGCGTGCACTTCTTTCTAGCAACCTAGCTTTCATCATCAATAGTCACTCATCACATAGCAACCATTCACACAAGCAATCATTCATCATCAATCATCCACATCAACACAAGGCAGTTCATTTAGTCCTTTAGACAGTGTGAAGGTTCTTATGCAACATGATTCATTCATCTAACAACCTAACTCCCATTATGATCTATCAACTTAACTTTCAATCAAGGTCTATCCGAACCCTAGTTCTAACATCAACCAATATAAAGGACATGAGAAGAAACTGGGTTCGAATCACCTCATCTTAGAATAGATCTGAGATCTAGGGTTCTGGATCTGGAAACAAGAATAGATCTAAGAGAGGTTCCAAACCGATCAACACTCGTCCACCACCACCACACGTCCTCCTCGTCCACCACCACTCGCGACGGCGTCTCGGCGAGGAGAGAGAGAGGAAGAAGGATCACGGTGAGGAGAGAGAGAAGAGAGAAGCGGCGCGGAGAGAGAGAGATTGCGGAAAGAGAGAGAGAGGAGGCTTGATGGCTAGGGCTTTCATCTCATGAGATTTCTCTGCAGAGCTTCGCTTTAGTTTATGGGAGAAAAGAGAGAAGGAAACTCTCTATTTATAAGAAAAAGAAAGGAACCCTAGATCTTAATCCCTAATGGGCCGTAGACAAGGCTTTTCTCTTAAAAAAATTTGGGCCTGGATTTTGGGATATTACAAAATGTGTTAGTTAACAATCGGTCACTGGATAACTTCGCACAAATCTTAATGATATAAGTAGCTTTTAAGAAAGGAATAGAGGTAGTTATCAGGAGATTACTGGTGAGTGGTGATCGTGGAGTTTGGATAGAAGAATTGTTGGCAAAGTGGACTGCCAAAACTTTTTTGATTTTGTCTAAGTAAATATATAAATGGACACGTAATTAGGAACGTTAACCTCTTGCGTTTTTTTTTTCATTTTTTCGTTTTGTAATTTAAATGATTTTTATTTCCTTAATTATATGGCAAAATAGTATTGGTCATGTGACTTGCGATTTAGTATATTAAAGATTTAAAGGAAAATGGCATTTCTCTAAAGACATACTTTTTATTTACAAAATGACTCTTTTACTTTTTACTTTAATAATTGTAACCGATAATAAATACTTTTATTGAAATATATTTTTATATAAATATCATACTTTTGTTTTACATAATAATTTTGAAGAAATATCTAATATAAATAATATTTTATGAATGTTAAAATAAGTTGGGATAATTATTTTTTCACAAAGAAAAGATATTATTTGTAAAAATCAAAAAAATATATTAAGAATATTCCTTTTTAGAGTAAAAATAAAGTGATTCAGTGGAGAAAAAATCATCTCTATTATAGAACTCTTTTATTTTAGATGAGAAAATAGAGAAATATATTGGAGATAGGTATTAAAAAAGTAAACTGTGAAAACTCCCTACCGTCTTAACATGATTTTTTTTTCAAATTTGGATGAGATGCGAAAGTATCCTCTCCTCGCTGATGTCACCGTCCACTACGCTCCTTCCAGATGCTACATGTGGCCTTGAAAGCAGCCGAACCAGAGCATTGTCTAGTGGTGCGATCTAGATCAGCTTAAAACTCAAGTTTTGGAAGCTAATCCATGTGCCATAAAGGCAATGGGTCACATCACGACCTAATGGGCTTATTGGAGAGTTTAGTGTCATGATTCATGAGGTATTGGACTGAGAGAAGGCTATGGATCTTGATGAGGCCTTTATAGAGAAAGGAATGACTATGAACCAGCATGGAAGACTAGTATGCAATCTGATTGACAAGGATATTGATAGGAGGAATTTGGTTGGACATGAAATGAAATGCGTGGTCTGGTATGATCGAGAAATAGACCGGTCAAACCGATATGGCCGAGAAATGAGTTGGAAATGGAAGATGAAGAACCAGAGCTGGAAATGGATTATTATGAGTAGTTTCATCATCCATATTAGATTAAGGAGGTACTTGGTCGTAGCAAGAACAAGATGGATTGAGCCTAACAAGAGTTGCTCGAAAAAGGCTTTTATCGGCCCAAAAAGTTGAAAGACAAGCCAGCCTGGATTATGATTGGCCCAAGATGATTATGCACGTCCAAGATCACTTATTTTCAGTTTATTTATGATTTTAGTAAGTGTGAGGCAATTAGGATTATGTTTGGTTATCTTAAATCAATTAGAAATAGGATTAGGATATGATTTTCACTAAACCGACTTGGTTTTGGTTTAGGGTGTTTTTAGATTAGCATTTCGTTTTCTTCTTTCTTATTTATGTAACCACGAGCCTCCATGTAAATATTGAACCACTATTCAATAACAGAAAGCTTTGGCTCAAATAATCATCTCTAAGGAGACTTCGTTATCTTGTTCATGTGTGAACAACTTTTATCACAATAAGAAGATTGATCTTCTGTAATCCGTCCTAGACACCAAGCAGGTTTATCTTGTGTCTCAGGAGAAGCAAAAGAACCTCTGTGCAGTCCATAGCTCAAAGGTAAAGTCCATCAACATCTTTTATTCTTCACCACGCCCCCTTCAAGTGATCCAGGGAGAGACATTCATTTTAGGGTCATACCAAGTGGTATCAGAGTCACTTAAAGGTTAGGGTTTGAAGTTCTATCCTAGGAGCACGAAATATATCCAATACAAGCAGATCTTCCATGTATTCTTTTGGAATCAATAGAAACAATGAGAAGAATGATGAGAGCAAAGCAACAAAGGAGTTGTTGCAGAGAAGAGAAAAAGGTTGTCCAGATTCTACCCTTCTGTGGAGAGTTTGATCCAGGTTCATACTTAGAATGGCAAAAGGATATGGATTCAATCTTAAACTGCAATAGACACACAGCAGAGAAGCAGGTTCAGCTAGCAACTAATGGATTATGTGGATATGCACTTGACTGGTGGTAACAGACATCTAACACTAGGAGACAATATGGAGAGCAACAGATTTCTTCTTGGTATGAGATGAAGGTTGTCATGAAGAAAAGGTTTGTAGCAAAGAGGTATGGTCAAACTGATTTGGAGCAATTGCATAGTCCATGTAGTTCAGGTAGGGCACGATCCAGGTCAGCCAGAGATGAGCCAAACACCTACTATGGTCGCGATGCACAAAGAAACTTGCAGCTACATAAAGCATATCTTGATGAATTGCAAAGCACACAGTTCAAGGAACACCTTAGGAACATGATAGATCAATCACTCACTGCTGTGATGAATAACCCACAACAGGGGTCAGTCCCAAGTCCAGCATCAAGAGATGATGAGCTAAGTTGTTACCAAAAGGAACCAGCAGAGAAAAAAGAAGAAACTGCAGCAAAACAGGGTGAGAGAGAACCAAAGTTTGAATCGAACAAACCACTCTTTGTCAAGCAGACAACTTGGACACCCATCTGAAACAAGAGGAGAGATCATTAGTTATATGTGATCACGTGCCTGGTCAAAACGAAGCTGAAAAAAGTAGTGCTTAATGGATCACTTAAAGCTCATGAATCTGTAATTACAACTATGGTTGAAGAAGGTGATATCATTGAATTTTTTTTATTGTGATCTACTAACAAAACCTCCTGTATGGATTCAAATCAGCCTAGTGGATCACCTGAGGTTTTTTAAGGGGCTGCAACACCTTTTTCGAACCAGGAAGGAAATTTTGTGTGCATAAAAGCACCAACAACACTCTGATCCAAATAGCAGCAACATTGAAGCTTTATTTGGAAGGGTTCTTTCATGAACAGGAAGAGCCAATGGTAGTTCTGGTGAGTCTAAGCTGATATCACGTTCCCAGTAGTCTAAGATCAAGGATTTTGTTTGGTATCAGTGGAGAGAAGCTCAATTAGAAGAATTGAGATATGAGCTAAACAATGAGCAGAAATTGCTAGCGCTAAGTGTTTCTTGTAATGTGCGTACTCCAGTGAAGCATCTAGGACATTTGAAGGCTTTACAAAGCTTTGTGTTTGAGCCTAGAGGGAATATATACATGCAAAAATGATTAAACAACACCCTTGTCCAAAGAGAAACCAAGAAGCTGAGATTGGATTGTCCATTCATCTTTGAAGAGTTGGATTTGAGGACAAATCCTTTTAAAGGAGGGGGGAATGGTGCAACCTGTATCAGCTTAAAACTCAAGTTTTGGAAGCCAATCCATGTACTATAAAGGCAATGGGTCACATCACAACCTAATGGGTTTATTGGAGAGCTTAGTGGCCTGATTCATGAGGTATTGGACCGAGAGAAGACTATGGATCTTGATGAGGCCTTTATAGAGAAAGGAATGACTATGAACCAGCATGGAAGACTAGTATGCGATATGATTGACAAGGATATTGATAAAAGGAATATGGTTGGATAGGAAATGAAATGGGTGTTCTGGTATGATCGAGAAATGGACCGGTCAAACTGACATGGCAGACAAATGAGTTGGAAATAGAAGATGAAGAATCAGAGCTGGAAATGGATTATTAGGAGTAGTTTCATCATCTAAATGAGATTAAGGAGGTACTTGGTTGTAGCAGGAACAAGATGGATTGAGCCCAACCAAGAGTTGTTCGAAAAAGGCCTTTATCGGCCCAAAAAGTGGAAAGACAAACCAACCTGGATTGTGATTGGCCCAAGAAAATTAGGCACGTCCAAGATCACTTATTTTCAGTTTATTTATGATTTTATTAAGTGTAAGTCAATTAGGATTATGTTTGGTTATCTTAAACCAATTAACAATAGGATTAGGATATGGTTTTCACTAAATCGACTTGGTTTTGGTTTAGGGTTTTTTAGCTTAGAATTTCGTTTTCTTATTTCTTATTTATGTAACCATGAGCCTACATGTAAACATTTAACCATTATTCAATAACAGAAAGCTTTAGCTCAAACAATCGTCTCTAAGGAGACTTCGTTATCGTGTTCATGTGTGAACAGTTTTTATCACAATAAGAAGAGTGATCTTCTGTGATCGATCCTAGACACCAAGCAGGATTATCATGTGTCCCAGGAACAGCAAAACAACCTATGTGCAATCCATAGCTCAAAGGTAAAGTCAATCACCATCTTTTATTCTTCACCCATGCCCCTTCAAATGATTCAAGGAGACACAACCATTCTAGGACCGTATATTCAATCGATTTTAGACCAATGAATTTAGAGTGCCATTCCTATTCTGAATCAGCTGGTCAAATATGGAAATTCAAAAAAAAACAATTCCTTATCTTTTCCAGTTGTCCATATAAAATGCATACTTGAAATATTTCCCAGAGTCCTTGCCTTGTCTCTGTGAACTTGTCCCTGGTCGCAAGACTTGAATAAGTAAACCAGAGTATGTTGTACTATGCAACACTTTGATTTCCTATAATTATTGTTGTCAAGTTTTCTTTGGTGAAACTAAATTTTTGAAATCACCAGGGAGTAGTCTGGCGATGCATCTGGACTCAGACGAGTATAAGCTCGTGAATGGAAACTTCAACATCGACGGAAACACTAGATGTGGCTGAATCCCGCTTCAGGTACAGTAGCTGTCCATTTTAAACCCAACAACCTAGTCCCACATCAATAAGTCCATCAAGATTTAATCAGTTTTTGTAACATTTAATCAGTTATAAAACAAAAACAAAAATGAAAGTAGATGTGCAATCTCATTTCAGATCTGATGAATTCTGCGGTCAAAAGACGCAAATTATTTTACTAACTTTGTCCAGATCCAAAACCATCTAGCTTGTGCTTTCTTTCACGTCCTAGCAGATCCAAATCCCTCTTAGTTTGTGCTTTCTTTCACGTGATCATTAGCTGTTTGATCGGTACAAGGTTATTTTTTTTGCCTGTGGTCAACAACTAAATCCATAAACCGACCATTATTTTTAGTTTAATAAATTAATATCCACTAGTATATATGTCCAACAGGTGCTTGATTAGTGCTTATTGGCTGGTGCACACTCTACAATCCTTATGTGGACCAACCACTCCACATAAGATGAAATATTAAGATATATTTTTAGTAACATGATACAGACTTTAGGTACATTTAAATCATAAACCACACATGGGTACATGAGTCATGAATACAAATATAAAAGGTTGTCCGGAGAGGGGATGAATGTAGACAGCAAGTCTCAATCTTAAAAATACAATAATCTTGTTATTTGTTTATCAAATTAAAATCTCTTTCTCTTGGACTTTGACTGTTGAAGAAAATTTGTTAAGAGACAAGTGGGTTTGTTTGACCCAAGTAAAGATTCAAGCAAATTAGGTTTGGCATCCACGTTTGCTTCTCTCTCCTTCACCTGAATAATTTAATCCAAATTTGTTGATCAGAAGATTTTTCTTTATGTGTCTTTCGACATTGTATTATACAACGACGCCAAAATAGTATATCATTTCTACTAAAGTTGTTGATTCAAAGGAAAAATCAAATCAAATCAAATAATCACCAGTATATGAAATGAAAAGATCTATGCATTCACACTACAGTATGTCTCATAAGATTTTGTTATGACTATGTCACTCTCCATGTCGGTCATGTAATATAATTTTAATATCTTCTTCTATTAATATACTTCTATATTTCCAATGAAATGGTACGACTAAAGGATCGGCGTGTAACTCATTGGACTACGACAACGTAAGAGACATTTGCAATGTTCCTTTAAGCGATCACATATATACCAAGATGTGTTCTCACATTTGTCGGAAATATCACATTTTCCTTTTAGTAGACAGACCCTTTAGTTTCTTTCTACAATATTAAAGCCAGATTTACTGCATAAACCAAAACCGGTTATGTTGTGAACCAACAGTATATCATTTATTCGACATTCAAGGTACAAGATTTAAATATAAACTAGATTTTGACCCGCGCTTTGAAAGCGCGGGATTATTTTCGACACAAACCAAATTATATGAAATAAATTTACATTTTTGATTATGTATCTATATTTAAATGTTAAGCGTTATATCTAGTGTTTCGGATCACGACCCAGACCCGCGGCGGTTAAATTGATTAACCGTTGACTTTATATGGAATCCGTTTTTTCTTTTTAACTCGTTATTTTTTTTTTATAAAATTCGCAAAATACTTTAAAACTTGGGATTCGATTACTGGTTGAACTTATGGGTGGCCCACTATACAATACAATTTGACTAAAATTTTCATATTTAAAGTATTTTAATCTATGAATGTTTAGATGAATTATAGATATATTATAAATGTTATGCTCTTATTTTACAAAAGTTAGCCATACAAAATTTTAGTCAAACCAATTTATCATTTTGTTGTAAGCGTAATGGATCAATATTTGAGAAAATGCATATTAAATTAGAAATAGATTTAGCATCAATGATTCATATATGTTTATTACAATTTATTGATATAACTTTGAAAAAATGTAATTTATTATTTATTTATTTAGTTTACTTTTATTGTTCACATGTAATTGAAATTTTTCAATGTTTTGTTTTTGGTTTATTTTTAATTTAATTTATATTATATATATAATAATAATATTTATTATTAAATTTTAATCCGCACTTTAAAGCGCGACATGAATTTTTATTCAAAATTTTATTTTGTTGAAAATTAGAAATCTTATATAGATCTTTTTTATAAAAATATTTGTTTAAAATATATATAATAAAAATTAAAAATTACATAAATATAGTTTTATGAAAATAAAATAATTTATTTATATAATCTGCCTCGTATCAATTTTACTTATATTTTAAACTTTAAACATAGTACAACTTTTTTATTTTTATATTTATAAAATTTTATTTTATTATTATATTTTGTCAGTATTATTATACATGTCTCGTACTTGATAAATAAATTATTTTAAATATTTTAGTTTAAATATGTATATTAACTTATGAAATTATTTATTAGTTCATATATAATATTTTAATATTATTTAATAAGCTGAAATATGTTGGAAAATTCATGAATATAATTTATTCTGTTATTTTCTAATTTATAAATAATTAATTAATGGATTAAGTTACTTTATATTCATTATTTGGTGTAGTAATTTTAATTATGAATATAAATTATGTATATATAAATATTATAGATTTTTTATTATGTAAATAAATAATGATGATTTTTCGTTTTTAAATATAATTAATATTAATAATGACTTTATTATTTTAAAATAAATATTAAAAGAAATGTATATTTACTTTTTTAAATAAAAGATATTAAAAATATTATTAAAATATATTCTTACGAAAAGATAATTAAGAATATCTTTTTAGATATCTTATTTTGAAAATATTAAAATAATTGGTTAGATATAGTATATATTTAATAATTATTAACTTAGTTGTAGGAGAATAAATAGGAGAATAAATAAATGTAATGGTCAATAAGATATAAAAATAATAAAATGACTAATTAATAGATAAGTCACAACATGTTCAATAGGCCCAAATTAAAAATATCCCACGGTAAAATTCAAATAGGACTCTGTTTTAATATAATAGAAGGTCGTCCTGATTGATTGAAGCTGTGATTTTAGTTTTGAAAAAATTGGCAAAATATGACACTCTCAACTTTTATTTGTCTATTTAGGACTTTTGATATTTTGGACTATTTTGCACAAGCTTTACCCTTCTGTTGTGGAAAAATAGTAAACTAAATTTTAAAAATAGAGAAAATATCAAAATTATTGGAAACACAAGTATGACTACATATATGTTTAAAATTATTTAAAAAAATTGTGTAATCATATTTTATTTTATATCCTAGGTGACGATAGAATACGCATTCTGGTAATCTACGACCTTTAGAGTTCGGATTCTAGGTACTATACATAGATTTATCCAGAAAATATAACGCAACCTAAACATTCTTGTATATTCTAACTCACCTAGAAAATGTGAGTTTATATTCTAGGAAGATATCGTTAATCTACAAACGGCTTGATTACAATTAATAGTCATTACTCTACGATATAAATATTTTTATTTATGTGTCATAACTTGTACTGCCTTTTAACTTATGTAACGCATGAGGAATAATAAACTTTCCACCCACTCTACATTGTTCTGCTCGACGTATAACACATATTCTAGGCGAATCTACGAAAATATGGCAACTTCCATAATTTGGTTATAGTGTTTCCTAAATCTACACTAAATCTACCCTAAATGTCTCATAGTATATTCTCTCCCACGTTTTTCACCTTCACACACGATATCTTTCTTTCGTTCTTTGTGTCCCTATCTTCTTCATCGACAACCATCTCTTCTCTCTATCATGGTTCTAATCTATGTTAAATCTGGTGTATGGATGTGTAGTTGCAGTGACCAGTGGAGTTTCGTGGTTGACAAAGAAATGCGTGGTCGAATGGTAACATTCGAAACTACTACTCGGTTGGAGGAGCTCAAGATCACGTTGTGTGAAGATTATGGGGTGGACCATAATGTCGTTAATGTCGAGTTCAGTTATGAGATGGTGAATCAAAGAGGGAATCCTCCCATTCTTATTAGCAATGATAGACAAGTATCTAATTTTGTGGGTTACGCAAGGAAGGGTTCCTCTACAACCTTGTGTGTCACGTTCTTAGGTATTGGTGTAAAACAACAGGAACGAGTCAATATCGATTTGAATAAGGAGCCGTGTGATTCAAGTAATGTTGAGGATGATGAAGTTCCAGAAATAAATCAAGCAGACTTTGTCAACCCGTTAAAAGAGTCTTCTGAGAGGAATTATGTTGCTGAGGATGGTTTCGATGATGCTTATTTAAAGAGAGAAAACAATTAAGATAGTGAAAATGATGGCCAATCTGAAAGAACAGATCTCGTGAAGAAGGATCAGATTTTTAGAAGTAAAGATGTTATGAAGGCAACAACGGAAATTTGGGCGATGAACAATAATTTGATTACGTTGTTGTCAAATCAACAACAAAGTGGTGGTATGTTCGATGTAAAGACCCAAGGTGCAACTAGACAGTGCGTGCAGAAGGTCTAGATGGGTCTATATATTTCATGATCAACAAGTGTGTGGCAAGACGTTCATGTGCTCCTTCTAGGAAAAGCAAATTTGGAAAAAAGCGTCGGCAAGAACAATTGGGAGTTTGATACAACATCGATATGAGGATGCTAATGAAGGACCAAAAGCGAATGACATCGGCACGCCTGGGCAGCTCGTGAGTTTGCAATTGCAGCAATTAGAGGTATACCATATCAAAGTTATGCAAAAATACCAAAATATTTGTATATGATTAAGCAAGCTAATCATGGTACGCATACTCACTATGAAACCGATAAGGATGGAAGATTCATGTATTTATTTCTGTCGTTTGGGCAATCAGTTAGAGGATTCTACAATGGCATTCGTAAGGTGATTGTTGTTGATGGAACATTTCTGAAAAATAAATACAAAGGAGTTTTACTTGTGGCTACAGTTGTAGATGGTAACTCTAATTTGTATCCAATTGCATATGGAGTTGTTGATTCAGAGAATGAGGATTCATGGGAGTGGTTCTTTAGACAATTGAACGTGGTTATTGTTGATAGTAAAAGCTTAGCTTTTGTGTCAGACATAAATTTGTCAATTGCTAAAGCGATTGGTATTGTCTACCCTCAATCAATACATGGAATTTGTATTCACCACTTGCTGACCAATGTGGTTAAGAATTTCAAGCCATGTTACCGCGTGGAATTTGTATTCACCACTTTGCACTCAAGCCCTGTTACTGCGTGGAACTCTTGTAAAGAAAACCGGAGTGGTCTCCTTGCAAAGACAAACCAAAGCTCGTGCATCTTATAAGTAACCAGCTCCCTATATAAGAAGCTGTGTATCACTCTCACGGAGTACTTCAGACCACTTTCATGCAACTTAAACACCTGTGAAAACACCAAATCTTTCTTCACTTCTTTTAATTCCTTTGGCAGTCATGTCTCCAACATGTCCATAACGTAGATCAACTTGCAGTTGTTGTTGATCTGACTAACTTGGGGCTCTTCACCCTCTTTAAAAAGCCGCTTTGGTAACTCGTTTGACATACCTACAATACATAAAGAAAATTGTAAGCTTAGCTCATTAGCATAAACTGAAAAATAAAAAAATCAACATGTTATAGGAATCGCACAAACAATGGGCAATATAAAGCGGGTTTTACATCCAAAGTCTACATATTCTATATTATGTGTTGAACCTAGGTCTAACTTCAAAAAGAACAAGAACGTGAACAATAACCGAAGATGTTTACATGAAAATATAGTTTTTGACACGATTTTTACACTACAAATCAAGACTCTACTAATCGATTTTTATACTAAAAATCAATAACCGAAGATGTCTACTAATCGATGTTCTACAAATTGAGTCTTTACAAATCGTGAAGACAAAGTTTTGCATAGTCAATCATGTCCACAAATCCTAACCGATCTACATATGTATTGGATTTTACATCCAAAGTCTACCTATTCTATATTATGTGTTCAACCTAACTTTAACTTTCAAAAGAACAACAAAGTGATCAATAACCGAAGTGTTTACATGAAAATATAGTTTTTGACACAATTTTTATCTTTTTTTATTCTACAAATCGAGAAGACAAGGTTTTGCATATTCAATCATCTCTACAAATCCTAATCGATCTACATGTGTATTGGTGAAGAAAAATCGATCTAAATCGAGAAACAATAACATGCATGACTAAATGGGACACATACATGGTAAATCAACTCATACAACTAATTTGGTTGTAGAAAGATGACAAATCGGGTTACCATATAAATCTAAATTTTCTAGGGTTAAGAGAATCAATAAAAATAAGCTCATACCTAGTGTGAAGAACCATGGGATTTTGATGAAATCGATGGAAGAAGACTTCGATTTCGAGACGGAGAAAACAAGATTAGGCGGAGGAAGAGGAGAAAGAGGAGGACGACGATGACCTAAACGACGGTTAGGCGGAGAAGACGAGATTAGGCGAAGGAGGAGGATGATAACCACGAGATTAGGCGAAAAAAGAAGATGAAACACGCTGAAGAAGAGAGGAAGAACCCTAATCGCCATAGGTGAGAGAGGAGGAGAAGGAGGTACACGAAAAAGAGAGAAAGTGAAGGGTTTTTTTTCTTTTCCCTCTTTTTACTTATGTTTTTTTCTGTTTTAAACAGTTTAATTATAAATCAATTTCAAAAATTTAATTTTGTATAATTAATTTTTTTAATAAAATGTAATTTTAAAGGTATTATGGTCATCACAAGAACTAAAATTTTAGTTTCCTAAATAATCTTCAAAAATCCTATTAATTCAAACTTAAGTTCTATGTGTCCCACTTTACCAATTCACTCTTTAGTTTTTTCTCTAGAATTTATGTTGTGTATATTTTTTTATAGTTCTAAATATTTAACTATGACTTTTTAATGAAAATCTAATTAGTAGACATTAATTGTGTGTTAGAAAACTCACAGATTTATTAATAAAGTTATAAAGCACTTATTTTATGCTCTAAGAAAATTGGCTTCTACAGCCAAAAAAAATTAAGATGTGAGTTTTAAAAGAGGAATATCCTAAGACAAATCTAAAAAAGTTTTTGTCACAAAAATAATCTTTAAGGAGAAAAATAACCAAAATAATATTTATTAAAAGATGTAAATATACATTTATACCCCTTGGGTTAACTAATCTAGATTTAGGGTTTAGAGTTATGGGGTGGATTTTTTGGGGTGAAGTTTAAAATTAAAAAAAAAAAATATTAATTTAAAAAAAAAAACTAGTTTAGTCATTTTATTCTTAAAGGTTATTTTTTGACAAAACTTTAAAAGTGGTTATTTGAGAGATTTGTCTGTTTTAAAAATACAAAGCAAAATTTGATTGTTAGATTTTGTGGCTGTAGAAATATTTTTTGGATGTCTAGAGCAACCAAATCACTAACCAATCAATCTATTATTATACATTGCAATCGAGCAAAGAGAAGACAGCAACAAGAAAACAATATTGCATTGTAGTCACTGGACCCACAGAAACAGCAGAAAGAGTCTTGGTCTCTTGCACATATTATTAGTATTTATTTATTACTAACCTTTTGTGGCGGCTCACTGATTATCTCAACCCCACACATTCTCTGTTTCTTTGAAACCTTCATTCTTCTTCTTCTTTTTCATGACAAAAGAAAATGAACAATCCTTGTATATAAATATAGCCCACATGTCTCACCTTGTGTTCACATGAAACTTCCTTTTACTTTCTCTTGTTACTTCTGTTGGTTGACTTAAGCATCTCTCTCCTCTTCTTTCTGAATCTTGATCTTTGTTCGCCTTCATGGATGCTATTCTGCAAGTACCCGCTGATGGGTTCAAATTAGACAACAGTTCCGGATCTTGCTGCAAACCAAGGAACAATCTCGACTCTGGGACTAGTCGTTTCACCTGTTTCTATGAATCCAAGAACCCTACTCCGACCGAATCTACAGAGTACCATCCTGTTTTGAAGTACATCAATGACATGTTGATGGGAGGAAGATCTCGAAGGACAGTTTTGGCATGTTGGAAGACAGTTTTGGCTTTACAAAGCCGCTGAGAGATCTTTCTTCGAAGTGCTTCAGGAGGGTCAAACTACTCCTCCATCAATGACGAGCTTACATCAACCAACCTTAGAAGAATCAACAAGAAGGTACCGGCCTACGAGATGATGATGAAGAAGTAGACGATCTGAAGGTGGAAGGAGATCAAAGCTCCCTGCAATCTTCACGGTGGATGACCCTGGCAGAAAATATGGAGCAAGTTTTGTTGGTGTGTGAAAACATGAAATCATGGAGAAGCAACAGGACGAGCAAAGGGATCATCAAACCGAACCAAGCTTGCAAAAGTCAGATCAGTCAGTGGATATGCGGAGTCTCCTGATGCAATGCGCTCAAGCAGTGGCTAGCTTTTGACCATAAAGAGCAGCTGAGAAACTGGAGGAGATAAGAGCACATTCTTCTAGCCACGGTGACGCAACTCAGAGACTTGGTTACCATTTCGCTGAGGCGCTTGAAGCACGTATCACTGGAACCATGAAATGAACGCCATCATCTGCTACTTTTAGCGGATCATCGATGGTTGACATTTTGACGGCATACAAGGAGTTTGTTCAGGCTTGTCCGACCATAATAATGTGTTTATTACACTGCAAACAGAACAATCATTGACCTTGCCTCCAAGCAACCACACTTCACATCATTGACTTTGGTATTTTCTATGGATTTCAGTGGCCTTGTCTGATAAAGGCCCTGTCTAGACGTCCGGGTGGACCACCAATGGCTTCCGTGTGACCGGAGTCGAGCTGCCTCAGCCAGGCTTCCCGCCCATCAGAGCGAGTAGAAGAGACCGGGGCGAAGACTGAAGCGGTTCTGTGATAAGTTCAAGTCCCGTTTGAGTACAACTCCATAGCCAAGAATTGGCGAGACCATAACTCTTGATGAGCTGGTGATCAACAGTGGAGAGACAACAGTTTGTGAACTGCATCCTTCGGCTACAATACACGCCTGATGAAACCGTGTCCCTAGACTCTCCAAGAGACACGGTTCTGAAACTATTCAGAGATATCAATCCTGACCTCTTTGTGTTTGCAGAGATACACGGGATGTACAACTCTCCCTTCTTTCTAACAAGGTTCAGAGAAGCTATGTTCCATTGCTCGACACTGTTTGACATGTTTGAGACCACCATATCAGAAGAGCAACGACTGCAGGACCCTGGTGGAGAGGGAGTTAATCATAAGGGATGCGATGAGTGTGATCGCCTGTGAAGGACCTGAGCGGTTTGCCAGGCCTGAGACCTATAAGCAATGGCAAGTTAGGATATTAAGAGCCGGGTTTAGGCCAACAAAACTAAACAAACAGATCATGAAGGAAGGGAAGGAGTTAATCAGAGAACGTTACCACAAAGATTTTGTGATCGACAATGACAACCACTGGATGTTTCAGGGCTGGAAAGGAAGAGTCCTCTACGCTTTTTCCTGCTGGAAACCTGCTAAGAACGCAATAAACTATTCTGTAATCATTTGCATGATTTTGTTAGCTTTTCATTTCTTTGTTCTTTTTGTTTCACAATGTTTCTTTTTTTTTGTGTAGACTGTTGGATTTTGCTATTACATGTCTATGGAATGCATTTCTCTTTTCTTTTAAGTAATACTAAGTGATTCTCTCGTGCTCACGCAAAGGATGCAAACATTTACGTAATAATTCAATTATAAAAATATTTTTTTTGTTTTTTTATAAGTTTAAGGTTATTTTGTTGTTTATATGTATAACATTATGTATCATCATATTATCATCTTAATTAGATCTGTGATTCACTTATAGTATTTTGTATTGTTTCAAATATTTATTTTTGATATGTTGAATTACATTTACTATTTGAAATTAAACAACAGCCTTTTATTATGTTGAAATTGGATTATTATGCTTAAAATTTCATGTAATTCAGTTCATCCTCCTATATTTGTAAAATTTTGTATAAATTGGTATATACTGTTTTAGAAAGAAAAAAATAGGAAACATAAATATTAAATCAAAGTTGCAATAATAACATAACTTGTAATATTTTTGAAAACTCATACACACTAAATCATAATAATTGGGTGGTTTGATAGTTTATGTTAAGAAGGTTGGTTATTCATATTTAAGTATATTGGATTGTATTTAATTTATTTAAATGAAGAATCAAAATATTTTTTGTTAAAGTTTGCTAAAAATAAGAATATCATGTTAATTGAATTTTGTTTACTTTTATCTTACGATTATAGTTATATTTTGTAAGACTATTTATAATTTGATACATGTTTTTTTTTGATAAAACTAAAATATTTGAAGTCTCGATAATTTTTGTTATAAAATTCTAATTTAATCAAAAATATATTGATCATAAAAATATTATTTATTTCTCCCAGCCTCACATTTAAATATTTCTTTGATTTTAAAATAATCATAAGATCTAATCATTTATTGAAAATAAGATTTTTATAATATTATTTGAGAAGTAAGTGTCCTATATGTCGCACTTACGTTAATTATATCCTTGGTTATTTTCTTATTAATTATTTGATCAAAAATACAATTATTACAAATTATCATTTAAAAATAATGTCTCAAATATTTTATGTTTTCGTTTTTATGAAGTTATGTTGATATATATTAAAATATATATATAGATACTTTTTTTTTAAGAAACATAAAGAATAATAAAACTAAAATTTGTTTTTATATAAAAATCTATTTTATGTTGTATATCAACACAAATCTGAAATCCCAAATCGATCTCAACCCAAACCTTAATAGAAATAATAAAAATGAAACAACTAACAACATACTATAGTGTCTAGTCGATAGAACAAATAAGAAGCTCCCCTTTCGATCGAAAAGATGTGAGAATCAGAGACGAAGATCAAATTTGAGAGAAGAGCAAAGAGGGATTATGTTTAGTTGTTTAGGTTAATCGAGTAAAGTTATGTGCATATTAGATTTAAATTATATATATACATAGGTTAGGTATTCAGTTATCGGACGATTATTAAGAACCGAACCGACAACCAAAACTATTAAGCACCAGATCGGTTTTTCTTCTGTAACAGATCAATTACTGAAAGGCATACATGATCGATTTTGTTAGGACAAATCGGTTCGGCTCATACTTTTTTAGTATTGACATCCTACTCTGCACCACTCCTCCATAGTTCCATCACACATTTACGATGGCTGTTCTAAAATATCTGACGCATACGTAGTGACTTTTATTAAGATTCAACAATTATCGTACTTTGGGGACCACACATTGAGTAGAGAGTAGCTTTCGCCAGGAAAATAAAGTTGTTTAGACCGTGTGTCGAGTCTGTCCTTTAGATCTTTTTAATTTGACATTTGTAAGAGAGAATAATCCACATGATCAGCTGGTGATGATGGAGATGTAGTGACGTATGTGAGAATAACGCCAACTATATTTTCGTTCAACTTTTATAAACCTATAAATAATGTGTAAAACTAAATAAACTGTAGGGTTTATGTTACATATGATGAAACCGAGACCTAGTTGTTACAAAAAGAATGATGAAATCGAGACCTCAGTTTCGTTTTCCTAAATAAACAAATTTAATAAACCTTTTGAACTGAAGTAATGAAACTGAAATAGTGATGTAATGGATACACACGATTTGCGATAAGTGAAACTAAGAATTCTTTAACTGATTCGAATTCAAATTTGGCAACTTTAGCAATCCATACGAACTTCCTCACTTTCGCTTTTACTGTGCATTCAATTCTAACCGTCCAAAGAAAAAAAACCAGATAACACATACTTTCACTTTCTTCGAATCAAAATAACAAGTTGATTGGTCCTAAATAAGCCAAACAAAACACAGAAACTAAAGAAAGAGTCTCTAATAAAAATAATGAATTTGACATTTGGGTTCCATAAATATGATGAAACTGACTAAAAAGTTAAACGAATTACAAAGGAATCATTCTTCTAAATTCATATACATTGTTGAATCAAACAATAACAAACAAAATTTGAACATTTTTCACCTAACCTTGAATAATGATTCCTCCATCAACTCAGAAAAATCTTCTGATCAACGATGTTGATCGATTCATAACCCTAGATTCACCGTCTGTATCTAAACCAATAACATTCGAAGAAGAAGAAGAGCTACGATTAGGTCTCATCCTCCTAATAAACGAAAGCATTCCCCGAGCTGCTCTCCTCAATCTACCGGAGCGAGCACCGTTTCTCCCAATCTCCGGCGTCCCATGATCCCTAACCCACGAGATTCGTCTCGGTCCCTCGTTACTCCCGAACCCACCACCATCCACCTCCGTCAACACCACCGGCAAAACCCTCTCCTCTTCTCTCACCGCCGCGTTAAACCCTTCCAACCAGCGAATCCACCGCCGGGAAGTCTCCAGATCGTCATCCCAACGGCGTGTTCCTCCTCGTGACCCCTTTGAATCGGATCCGAAGGCAATTCGAATCGACAAACAGGGCACGAGTTCCGGATCGAAAGCCAAGGAACGATGCAGTCTCCGTGGAAAATGTGTTTACACGGCCATCTCACGCCCTTCCGCTCCAGCCTCGAAAACCTCCGTGCCACACGGCGCAGTTCGCCTCCGCTTTCACGTGACATTCTCCGATCTCGACACGTGGCAGAGACTCAACCGCTGATTTCGAAGCCGGAGGGTTCCCGGATCTGCCGTTCCGTTGCCCGACGCTTCGATCTGGCTCAACTGCTCAAGCAACCGCTCGAATCCAGATCCCATCAAGATCTTCGGATACAGAATCCGGAAGCGGTCTAAGACCCGAACCGGATCCGTCATCGTAATAGAATCCATAAGCGCGTCGTTCTCCTCCTTCTCCTTCTTCGTTCTCGACTCTCTCACCACCACCGGCTCCTCCGTGTAAGACGATTACGGGATTAAACGAAGCGCGGCGATTGGATCTTCGGCGTCTGATTACAGATCTAACTTCCTGAGACACCGGAGTTGTCGCAGGTGCTTCTGTGGCGGCGGGAGAATCTTCAATCTCCTCGACGAAACCACCGTTGCAGTAAGGACACGAGGCGTAACCGACGTTAGCGTCTTCACCGATCGAAACGCTGATGAAACGCGTGCAACTGTAACACCAATACGACGTCGTCGTAGTTGTCACTGACCTAGAAGGCATCATCGATTTTAAACTTGTGTTGGTGGTGAAAGGATAATGATGAGTGAAGGACGAAGAAAAAAACGTTTGTTTATATAGCGCTGGGTATTTTTTTTGTAGGTGATCGTTAGCGGTGTTAGATTAGACGGTTACAACACGTGCCAGTGTTGTTTGACTGTGAGTAATGATGACGGAGTTATTAAACGGTGGTTCTAGACTGAAAGAACGTCATTGACGTGTGCGAGATACTTGACCTCTAATGTGAAATCTATGAGAAAACGCGGTGAGCTTTCTGAGAAGTTTCCGTGGGACCCACCAAGGTCCCTTTTCATTTGGTTTTGTAGGTAAGTAACTCAAAACGCTGTCGTTTCGATGTTAAGTACGATTTAGTCCAACAGGATTTAAAAAAACGTGTTACTCTTGATGTGCAATATGTATACGATATCTTTGAAGTGTAGAAATGATATAAATGTGGACTATGTTTTCATAAAGATCAACAACATAGGTTGACATTTTAAAAAAGTTATCAAACGTAATTTTAAGGCATTTCTTCTGTCAACTATATATTTTTTTTAGTTAACCAAAACATGACTTTATACGGTATATATGTATATGGTCATATTATGGTGGACCCAGGTTTTCTAAGGTATATTCGCTCATCATCTTTTGGAACACACAGGTTTGCGTTTCTTTTTTCTGATTAGGATCCGAATGACTATGTATTTGATGATATAAGCAATACGATATTTAATTGCGGTATGGACAACTAACGATTCATGCGATTTAATGGAACATTTGCGATTTTGTAGAATAACCAGTGCAGAACAATGTTTAATTGGTAAAAAAAAAATTACGATTATACTAAATAAATATTAAAAATAGTATAATTTTTTTAATTTTTAATTGTTAATTTACTTTTTTTTTTAAATCAAATTTTAGCATTAAACCAGATCATTGATTTGGAGAGTTTGACCAGAGGTTTGATCCATTTCTCTTGTTTAACTCAAATACGGTTTAACACAACTTGTAACTGGATAAAAATTGAGTCATGGTATGACTGGTCGATCCGACCCAATTTTAAAAAAAAAACTAATTAATATTAAATAAAACTAATATTTTAGATTTAAATAAATATATTGTTTTAAAAATAAATATAATATTTTAGTTAAGTATAATAATATTTGATAACTCAAATAAAAACAAGTAGTCTATAAGCAGTAAGAAATAATGTTTGATTGTCAAAAAAACAATTGTGATATAATTAATACTCACTTTTGATTAATTTCATATACATATTGAATAATTAAAAACAATAAAGTGTATTGAATAACAAAGCTATATTATATTTTCAAAAATATTTAGGAATTTGTTTTGATTTAGTTTTTTAGTTTGGTTTTGGTTCAATTTTTAAGTTTTGGTTTTGGTTCAATTTTTAAGTTTTGGTTCGTTTTAGAAAGTAAAACTGAAAATGTTAAACACTAAAAACTGTATAGTAATTGAATTTAGTTTTACTGGTTTAGATAGTTAATTTTGTAGTTGACAAAAGGGATAGATAATCTTCTGAGTAAATTTATATTTTCTTACATAAATATTTTAATGTTTTATATGAATTAAAACTGAAAACGCAGTTGGATCGCATACAGTATGTGGTATTTTTCAAAACCGCACTTGAAATAAAATTTTCATTATAGAAGTTAGACCGTAACATGTGTCATCTAAATTATCTTTGATTAGTAATATCTTTTATATATTAATCGAGAAGTATTACAACATCTTATTATATAAAGTAAAGTTTCCTCTCTCCAGGACCCTCCACGTCACTAAATCAAACTCTGTAAGCATGCCACGTGTCTGTTCTAAGTTCCTCTTTTTTCGATGATAGTTTATTTGAGTTTATTAAAATTATTTGATGGGTTTCTAAAACATTAGATTTTGGCCCATTAATGGTCACTTTGTTTTCTTCACGTTGACAGAAAAGAACCTAGGAGTTTCAGCCGTCGTAAAGATTGGCTATTTCCTCACCTGAGATACTTGCTGCCAGAAGGGTTCACGCTGCACGTTCATTACCGGTCTGTGGTCCATTTTCTCCTCCCGAAGTTTCATCGGACTCAGCTACAACGTCAATAAAAGATTATCCAGATAGTAATATATCTTGCAGTGAAGCAATACAGAGGTAACATGATCACCATTGACAGCACATCTTCTGTTAGGTGCCAAGGCAAAGGTCCCATTGTTGTGAGGAAAGCTTATTGTTATCTCCTCGATTCATCCCTTGAAGAACACACAGCTTCCCCTGTGTATTTTCCTCTTCCAAAGGATTTTTAATCATACCTTTCCACTTTTTTTTGTCTTTTAACAGGTTCAAATATGATGATACGAAATTGAGGAGAATTCATGGTAAGATCCACTATAAAGAAAAAGGAGAACAAAAGATAGAAAGCAGATGTGGAAAAATCAAAGTAAGGACTTTTTTATAAAAGGTCAAAACGTTTCCGTTAATTCACCACCTCAAGTATTAGACTGTTGCAGGGTAACAACGTTTTCCTACTATAAAAAGTTGCAGTATCACATTCACTGTTTCATCTTCTGCTGAGTTTTTTTTTTCTTTACGGGATGATTTATTTATTTTTTGATAAATTCTTGACAGGAAGATATTGCCATTGAAAAACTATATACTTTTAGTAAACTTTTCAAAAATTTCATGGCTTTTGGTTGTATTCTCGAGAATTTTGTAAATAAGAGAGAGCAGCTGAAGATTTTGTAAAACTTCAGAACCCATATGAGGTAATGATTGATATTGCGTCTCATCAATTGGTATAGGTGCATCAAGTTCTTCCATTCTGATCTCACTAGATAGCCTTTAGGTATTCTTGAATCTATACAACAAAAATTATATGCCGATGGAGTAAAGAAGGAAGAACAACTAAACTACTCTCGGCGGTTTAAAATTCTTCTCGGAAGGTATGTTTATAATTGTGTGGGACTACATCATTGCAAGCTGTCATTTCTCTGTCTTTTTTCTCTTTACTTAATTGGTTAATGTTTTCTTCTCGGACCCTCAACTTAAGATATTTGTCTATATTATGTGCTGCATGGACATGTATTCTCTAGCTCGGGCTTAGGAAGCTCCGAGGGTGAAGGAGAGGAAGCTTTGAGAGTGTGTTAAAAATGTGGAATTCTCTATGCTTGGATTCTAATAAAGAAATCAAATTTAGATCAAGATGGTGCCAGCTTTTTTCCCCAACTCTTAATCCACATCCTAGAAGAGACATTTAGGTGGAGTATTTTTATATAAGAGATCTTCCCTGGAAAAGGTATCATGCAGTGTCATTTTATGACTACATCACTACGTTTGTTCTGCTGCCTCTTTGTGTTCGTCTTCGGCCATCACCATGACCTCTTGACACATCGACACTATTTTCTTTGTTATGTAGAGATCTTTAATCTTTTGGTCTTAAAAAACTTTTATTATTTGTCAACAATCTCTTCTTTCATTACAATTGAACTGAACTAAAAAGGTTATTAAATACTCACTCATGGGAGCCAATTCAAAAGCATCAAACATATAATTAGAAAGAAAATTAAGACAAGTTTGATGATCTCGAAATATTGAATTATCGAACTGTGTAATTGCTTTGTTGAATCCAAGTACCAAAAACATGGGCATCTTTCAATATAATGAAAGCTTTAGTCACTATTTCTCTTCCCTGAATAAGTATACAAAATGGATAACCAAAGTAAAGTAATATATGAAAATATTCAGATTCTAAAAAAGCCCGACTTCATCCTAAATACCCAAGACTCAACTAAAAAATATCAAGAAAGAAACACAAATAGAAAAATGTTCATCACCAAATCAAAAACAATAATGTCATAAGAATCAGTATTGAATAGAAAACGACAACAGTTTCAAAATAATGTATAACAAGATATCAAAAATAGAAAAGACCTATTAGTTCAAACAATACAAAAAACTAAGGAATATTCAATTGTTATCCCTGAACTGAAGCTAATCAAAAGTAACTTTACACATCAAAACTATATAACAACACTACTCAACACTATTTAGCCTCGGACACACAAATACACCTTAATGATGAAAATCAACAAATAAACATCACAAATCACAAAAAGACAACATCCCGCGCGAAGCGCGGGCTGGGCACTAGTTTGAGATAGTCATCCAAAAAACCAAGATTTTGATTCTAAAATTTGAAAAGCTCAAACTCATGATTCTTGATCATTACCAAGTGGATCTGTTTCGTGGTGAAATTATGTGTGCTAGGAGAAGCTAATCAAGTCATCTCACTGGTTGAGTGTGAAATTGATTTTTTCAGATCTGTTCGTCAGAAGACTTCCATGTAAGTCTTCTGGTCGTAGAAGACTTATATGGAAGTCTTCTTGTCAATGCAAATGTTACTTTTGCAATTGAATTTATATGCGTTTTCTAGAGACGGCTTCTGTGGAAGTCTTATGACTTTTCTTTGTTAACAAAAAAATCTCAAAAATACCAGAAAAGACTTTCTGGTAAGTCGTCTAAGATAAACATGTTAATTTTCCAATTGACCGGATTTTGTCAGAAATTTGACTTCTCTAGGCGACTTACATGGAAGTCTTCCGTTAGAATACTTCCATGTAAGTCTTCCGAACTCTCGATGGAACTCTCCAAAAATTTAATATTTAATTTTAACTAGAAGACTTCATATAAGTCTTCCGGAAGATGACTTACACAAAAAAAATTTAGAATTTTATTCTGAGATTTTGGTCAAACCTTGGTTATCACATAAGATTTCCGGATAAATCGTCTGCCGGAAGACTTACATGGAAGTCTTCTATTTAAAATTAAATATTTAAGTTCTATTTTTCAATTGCAAAGGTAATCTGAGATGACTTACTTGGAAGTCGTCTAGTTAAATGTAATGTTTAAATTTTATTTTTCTGGTGGAAGACTTCCATGTATGTCTTCTAGAAAAAGTCAAATTTCTAACACAATTGAATCAATTGTAAAACTAACCTATTTATCCTAGAAGACTTACTAGTACCTTCAAAAAAATCTAGAAGTCTTCCTTTGTAAAATTTGAATTGCAAAAATGATTTAAATGGAGATTTCCTAGAAGTCTTCTGGACGATTTTTGTGGAAGTCTTCTAAGTCAAAGTTTAATAAACTTTCATTTCTCTAAAACTATAAAGACTTTTTAACATTTTTTTGTTAATTCATATATATTAGTTGATATTGGAGTTCATGAATGAAATTCATAACTTAATTGGTTTTAATTATGAGGTTACTATCATTCATGTTTATTAATGTTTCTAGCTAATCCGAGAAAATTTCCCTTGTGTCTTCTTCGTTAGTTTTTGTAAACTTGTTAAGTAACTTTAAGATATGTCTTTTAACTTTCAAAAGTGTTAAGTAACCTTAAGAATATAAAGTAATGTAATTTAATGTGTCTTCATAGATCATAAAATATACTTTTTAACTTTCATGAAATTTGAAATTTCATTGTCATCTAAGATTTGGGTTTCCAGCTTAAATTTTAATTTCCGCTTATGATCTAGTGAAAGTGTTATATGTTTGAATTTATGTAATATTTGTTATTTTGCGAATTTGGCTAAGTTTTTTTGAGAAGTCTTCTCCCTTAGCTATAATAAATTTGACTAAAATTTTTGCGTTATTGTGTTTTGCTATTTAAATTGTATCAGTAACTTCAATAATGTCAAGTAATTTTGGAAATATAATATTTTAGACATAAACATAATTACCAAATTTTTTTATTAATATCTCTTTAATTTGTTTTTAAAAAATTACAATTAAAAGAGTACACCTTGAAATCACAAAACATACCATAAACAAAATTATTATAGATAATTTCTCTACAAAAACAAGCTTGAACTCCACTTGACATGGGAGAAGACTTCCAGGAAGTCTTCCAACGCATTATATGTTTGAAAACTTCCGAGTAGACTTCCTAGAAATCTTCCAAAGTCTGACTCAAATTTGAAAAGTTGTAAATCCAAAAACGTTCAAATAACTTCAAAACAGAGCAAATGAATGGAAGATGAGATAAGTCTACCTTTAATAGACACACAAAATACATATCAAAAAATAGATCTATCGTTAAAGTAGTAGAAGATGAGAACCATGTAATAGAAAACCTGCAAAACAAAATAAATTAGTGAGAAAGACATGAGACAAAAAATGATAAATTAATATAAAGTTTGGTGTTTTCAAGTTTTAAGAGACTTAAGAGAGGTTGGGGAGTTTAAGTTTGGAAAAAAGTAAAAGCTTTAAGCAACCAGAGACATACCAAAACTCCACCATGGAGATTTACCAAAACGCTCAAATATGTTATAAAAGAGAAGATATGGAAGAAGACTCAAGAATTTTTGGAAGTCTTCTAGTGCATTAAATGTTAGAAGACTTCTCTAGAAGTCTTCTAAGTCTGTTGCAGATCTGAAAAACCTGCATATCCAAAAGAATTCAAATGGTTTCAAAACATTGAAAAGCTTCAAAAATAAGGTAAAAATCTAAACAACAAAAGAGTTTTCAAAAGTTAAGAGATTTGAGCAGCAAGAAGTTATCAAATGAAAAATGATTTATAGATCCACCTTTAAAATAGTAGAAGAAGAGAATCATGTAATGAAAAACCTGCAAAAATTGAGAAAGACATGAGATAAAAATGATAAATTGATATAAAGTTGTGTGGTTTTAAGTTCAAAGAGATTAGAGAGAGGTTAGAGAGTTTTAGAATAACAAACATTACATTTTTGTTGCAGCCATTTGAGAAGAAGAGAGAAAATGTGAGATAGATATTCTAATAAAATTAAATATATATTCAGAAGTAAATCTTCTAATAGAAGAGCTCCTAAAAGACTTACTTGAAACTTTTAGACCATAAATTTATTATTCGTCCAGAAGCCTTCCGCGTAAGTCTTCTATTACATTATTTGTTGGAAGACTTAATTCAGTTAAACCCTAAACTCAAAATAACTAATTAAAAAAAAACACTTCATAAAATTTAAAATCAACTTTAAAAATGTTTAATATATACAAAACTAAACATATATAAGTCAAAATTTAATATTTAAAAAAAAAGTTAAGTTTCCAAAATCTAACCCTAAGAATACATACAATGCTACAACTTGTTACTAAAATCAACTTTAAGAATGTTTAATATACACAAAACTAAACACACATATATTACAATTCAAGTTTACTAAATCTTAATTTATATCATTTAACAATATTTATAATTACATGATTTTAATTTTCCACAACAAAATATTTTTTATAAAATTTATAATTTTTTAAAAATCTTCTATATGAGAAGACTACCTAGAAAACTTCGAGAACCTCAAAAGAGTTACAAAATTTCAGAAGAATTTACAGGGTTATATTCGTAAAAATGATTTTTGATTTTCTTTTGTTTCGTTATAAGGGATTAGTTGTAATTTTACTAGACTTTTGGATTACATTTGCATTTGATTCAAGTTTGAAAATACTTTTAGGGTTAAAATCAAATTTTGGGTTATATTTGCAAATTCCCAAAAACAATTATAAAATTAAATACCATATATAATTAAGATATTAAAATAATAAATTGACATGGAATAAATTTTATAATAAAAAGTTTTATACATCATAATTTTAAAAATAAAATGGATAGATTTATTGAACAATTCATTACAAGAATTTGTAGAACAAGTTGAAAAATAAAATAAAATAGTATATATATATATATATATATATTATTTTATATTTCTATAAATAATAGAAATAAAATTATATAATATTATCATATACACCAATTTTTTTTGTTATTTTAATTAAATAAAAAATACTAAGCATGGGTTAGAATCTAGTTGTTATCCTAGATTTTGACCCGTGCTTTTATTATTTGATTAAACAATATTATACTCATTTGTTTCTTTATAGAAGTAGTTCTAGAGATTTTCTTTTGTTTTACAATGTAAGTTGTTTCCAAAATCCAATGAAAAAAGTAAAGTAATAAAATAGTATTTATCAAAAAAATAAAGTAAAATTAGAAATATAATTTATCACTAGTTTTTTCTCTTTAATTAAATGCTAAAAGTATAAATTGGTTTTCTAAATACTTGTGCTTTTAAGCAAAACTACTTATATAAACAAACGGAGGGAGTAGTTAAAAGTTAGTTTTTAACGTCTGGATAATTATATTTTTACAATCTACGAAAAATATTACATAGACGATTCTACAACTGATAATTCTATCTTCTTTATGAGAATTTACGTTTGACGGCACCATCCTGAGCCATTCTGTGGGATTCACGTCTGACAGTACACCTTGCACCATGATGGAATCTTATGTAACATTTTTTCTCTATAATATGCATAATTTGCATTTTTGAGGTTCGAACCTCATATCTCCTATTGTAGAAGAATTAATGAACTCTTAGTCAAACTGCTGCATTTAGTGGGACGTTCACTAAGAAATTAGTTTAAATATTTAAGTTTCTAATTTTGTATGATTTTTATTTTTATTTGTTTCAAATTTTTGTTTCTTTTTGTGTTAGTTGGATAAATTTTTGGGTTTCAAGAATTTAATAAAACTCTAAACAATTAGTAACTACATAGCTCATATAACAATTTTATTCTTGGACATTAGATTTAGTTTATAAAATTCTATTATTTTGGTTTCTGTTGAGTATTTAAGTATTAATAATTATTATGTAATATATTTTTTTGTGGGTGGAAGAAAGCAACGAACAAAAGTAGAAAGATAGAATAACTTTATAATCTTTTCTTCACTTTATTTTCTGTTGTTGTTCACGTTACAAAGCCAAAAGGAGGAAGTGCTATTTATAACAAACCAATAAAGAAAACAACAAAACATAAAATGACATTTGGAGGAGATGATGCAAATAGTATTTGCATATGAGGACAACTGCCCATAAAGATAATTAATCATCACTTTGTAATACTCCCCCTCGATTATTCATCTTGTATAACATATAATCTTGTTAAAAATCTAGTCACAAAAAACCCTTATGACAAAAACCATAACAATAAAAAAAAGAATACAATGTGATAATTTTCTTCTGAAAATAATGGACTTAGCATTTACTTCATGGTTCACACAAAGACCGCATTTCAATACCATAGACGTGTTTTCGGAATGTTGTAATGGGAAAAGTATTTATAAACAAATCAGTTGGATTGTCGCATGAACGTACATACTCGATATCCACTTCTTGATTTTTCTCGAGCTCTCGTATGTACGAGAAAAATCTTGGAGGAATGTGCTTTGTTCTATTGCTCTTTATATAACATTCTTCTAGTTGAGTGATACAAGCCGAATTGTCTTCAAATATTTTCGTTGGCTCTTTCTTATCATCTTTTCCACTTCTTTCTTATGTGTGTTGACTCATTGACTTAAGCCACACACATTCTCGACATGCTTCGTGAAGCGCAATAATTTCTTCATGATTTGAAGAAGTTGCAACCAGAGTTTGTTTTCTAGGAACGCAAAGAGATCACAGTTCCATCAATTATAAAAAAATAGCCGGTTTGCGATAGAGTTTTATGAGGATCTGATAAGTAGCCTGCATCTGCAAAACCAAACATACTAAATTCGGGTTTTCTAAAATAAATCAACCCTAAATCAACTGTACCTTGGAGGTAAGAGAATATGTGCTTTATTTTGTTCCAATGCCTGCGAGTAGGAGCAAACTATATCATGCAAGTAGGTTAGTAGCAAAAACAATATCAAATATAGTGTAATTTTCAAGACATAAAATCTCACCGATAGCACTCATGTAAGGTATTTCAAGACCTAATATTTCTTAGCAGGGTTTAAAAGGATCTCTCTCTAAACACTGAGAGATCTATTTACCATTGGAGTACTCAAAGGAGTCGATTTATCCATATAAAAACGTTCCAGTAGCCTTTTCGTATAATTTGATTAATGCACAAATATTTCTTCTCGAAGATGTTCAATCTGGATCCCAACAAAACTTTGTCTTTCCAAGATCTTTCATTTTGAAATCTTCTTTCATGTGAGTTCGTGCATCATCAACCTTCTTTTGAGTTCCAATAATGTTCAGATCATCTACATATACAACAATGATCACAAAGCCAAATGTCGATTTCTTAATAAAAACGCAGGGTCATATCGCATTATTTACATATCCTTTTCTCTATAGATATTCACTTAAGCGATTGTACCACCTGCGTCTGAATTGCTTTAATCCGTCAAGTGATCGCTGCAACTTGACCGAACAAATCTCCCTATATTCTGCTTTTAATGCTTTTGGCATTTTCAATCCTTCAGAGAGTTCCATGTATATATAATTATCCAATGATCCATACAAATATGCAGTCACAACGTTCATAAGATGTATTTTAAGATTTTTTTGATGCCGTTGACTCATCAAAAATCTAAACGTAATTGCATCCATTACTAGGAAATACGTTTCCTCAAAATCAATTCTCGATCTTAGAGAAATTTTTTTGGCAACTAATCGAGTTTTATATCGTGTTACTTCATTTTATCATTTACTTTTCTCACGAATACTCACTTGTACCCAACTGGATTTATATTCTTAGGCGTTATGTCTAGGTCGAAAGACATTCATTTTATTTAGGGAGAATAACTCAGTTTGTATGACCATTTTTCACTTCTCCAAATCATGTATTTTCTGACATTCTAAAATGAACCTTGGATCTGGATCATCATTTTCATGATCGATCTCTTTGGACACAGAAAATGAGAACATTCCATCAACATCTTTTATCTTATTCATGATCTATAATTTTTTTTATCTTAGACGTAGTTGATAGAAATCTCATACTTTTATGTTTCCTTCTCATTATCTCGATCCTTATCTTTATTTGGTTCTGACCTTTTCATTTATGCCTTTGTTCAGACATTTTTCAATATCAGGTTCTTCCAGAACCTTTTCAGTTTGATGAGGTTCTTATGGAATCTTACCACTTTGCTCAATCAATTTCTTTTACTTTCAGAGATTTTTATCTTTACAATCCGCTGGTCTCCCCCTCTTTAACTAAATCCTAGGTTCATTCATTATGTTTCATCAGTTTGTCCCTCAGAAACAAACAACTATTTATGGAACATTTTCATGGGTATCTACGATTTCGTCACCCTTCTCATATTTGTGAGCGCATCTGGTAACCGATTTTCCAAATTATGCAAATTCACAATTTTCTGAACTTCTAGCTCTCTCTGATTCATAGGGAGATCAAGGTGTAACAACGACGGTGTATACCATGTAATCTCTTTAGGAATTTCTCTAATTCCTCCCCTTAACGCTGGAAATTCTTTCTCATTAAAATAAAAATCAGCAAACCATGCCGTAAACATATCACCAGTTACCGGTTCAAGATATCTTGTTATACTTGGTGACGTATAATCTATATATATATATATATATATATATATATTCCCAAACTCCCTTGTGGACCCATTTTGTTCTTTGTGGCGGAGCTATCAGAACATATACCACACAGCCAAAAATACGGAGTGGGATACATCTAGCTCCTATCCAGATGCCAATTGTAATGGGGGGTACTTATGATTAGCATTCGGTCTTAGCTGAATCAGTGTAGCCGCATGCAAAATAGCATGACCCTATATTAAAATTTGGAGGTTTTTTCTCAATATCAACGGTCTTGCAATCAACTGTAACCATTTGATCAATGACTCGGCCATGCCATTTTGTGTATGAACATGGGGAACTGAGTGCTCTACATCAATCCCCATTGACATATAATAATCATTAGAGACTTGCAATGTAAACTCACTAGCATTATCAAGCCTTACTTTCTTTATGGCATACTTTGGAATCTGCGTTCTCAGCTTTATTATTTGGGCATTGAACTTTGCGAAAGCTGTATTCTTATCGTCAAAAGACAGACATTTAACCATCTACTAGATGCATCAATCAATACCATGAATTATTAAACGGCTCGCACGGTGGGTGGATCAACCCACATATATCACAATGAATTATTTCCAAAAGATTGGTGATTCTTGCCCAACATTTGCTTGTGATGGCCGATTTATAAATTTTGTTTGAGAACGTGCATTCCATGTAAACTTGCTCGTTTGAAATATTCTCTCGTTTTTCATCGAATGACAATTCATATTCTGCACTATTTTTGCATCAAGACTGAACCATGATGTCTTAGCTTCTCATACTAGATTTTAAAAGTACTAGTAAACTTCAGGTTTATTATGGCATATGATCAGTCATGTTTCTTTTCGTACAATATAGTCATGAGGATAACATTCTTAACTCTTCCAATATATGTTTCCTCTCATAATTAATGCAAAGATATTCAATGTCATACTCATAGTCTCAATATGATATTCATTTCTTCGGATATCTTTAAAATTAATAAGTTTCTATGAGACTCAGGTGAATATAATGCGTCACTTATTTCAAATTTCTTGTCATGTGGTATTGAAAACTGACTCTTCCAGAGCTAGACAAAATCATCCTTTATATATATATATTTCAAATACTCAAGAATCTATAGAACTAAATACACATTTGAAACATATTGAGCAATTTCGTGATGAAAAAGTAAAATTATCGTTTATCAGAAATAACCAAGATAGGATTGACGAATATTTATGTGAATCTTCTTCTAATTCAAAAACTATTGATATAGAAAGAGTCTCACAATTAGGTCATGATTTTGCTAGAGAAGAAAAGAGTATGAAGTTCTGTCTCCGTTTTTCAACCTCGGATATTCCAAATTTTGTTTTAAGAAATGTTAACTTTCGGTCACAAATACCAAAACCAGTTTATTCTGTGGAAAAAAAATCTTTTGCAAAATGAATTTAAAATAAAATCTGAGCCAGCAAATTGATACACTAAAAATTGGATCTTGCTACTGCCAAGTTAATAGTTGTAGTTATTGTATTTGAGATTCAATTCCAGAGGACCGTTTTACACTATATCTTATGAGTTTAATTTCTTAGCTAAAACTTCAGATTTAACAGAGAACAATGTAAAAATAACAAAGATCAAGGTACGGTTTGAGCTGCTTTAAATTTGGGGGAAAGCTAGCTTAGGGTGATTAAACGGGTGTTAGATATCATTATGCCACACAATTATTCAAGTTTGAATTAAGAACAAGCCCATAACATAGATCAATGGCTAGAACAGCCCATTGTCGTGACGCTTGTTCCTTTCAGAGAACAGCCCCGAAGACTAAGTTGTCGCTTGTTCCGAGTTCTGTCTATGAACAGTAACGATCAGGTCTATTCAATTCATATTACACCCTAATATCTACTTTTACTGATTAGGGATATAATATTTATTTTAAACAGTTCAGACAATCTATAACACAATTAATGAATAGATGAAACCCTAGATCTAACATAAAGTGATCAGATTCATGCTAGTATTAAGTTAGGTTTAAAATAAAGGCCATCAATGAACATGCAACTTATTTATGTGTAGCTTAAATAATTCTAACACCCTAACACCCTAAACTAACAATATGACTTTTCAACAATTATGGCAATAAACACAACAAGAAATATTGAATAATACTCCATAAATCGAAATCAAAAACTAAAATTAGGGTTCAAGAAATCTTCTCTAATCGCGAGAACAAGTGAAGATTTCTTTCTCCCTTACAAAGTATTGAATCCAAATGAGTTTTTGCTGAAAAGTATGAAAGAAAATTGATCTGAAAGAGTCTAGGTCTAATAATGGTCGTACCTCCCTTTTATAAGGCTTTTGTGGCAGCTGGGAAGAGGAAAAAATAAAATTAGGGCAAATCCCAAAAGATTCTGCAGTTTCCTAAAATACCTTCTGCAGGGATCAGGGTTCTGCTTGATCTCTAGGGTTGTTCTCCCAAATTTTCCTCTTTTCTTCATGTTTCCTTCCAAAGTTCCACATCCTCTTTTGTACCTGAAATGTCTCGAACAAAGCTGTAAGTACCCTATAATTGCATGAGAAAGATCAATAAATCACAATCAAAATATGCTAAAAATACACTATATCAAATTTCCCCAAACTTACTTTGTTTATCCTCAAACAATTTCAAGCATTAGAACATGCTAGACAGGAATCAAGGTGTGGGAACTCTCCTATTCTCAATAACCATTCTTTAACCAAAAATCTCTGAACAATACAAGTTGTGCATCTAGGACAGTACACCCTTACCTGAACACCCCTGACTGCTGTTCAAAATCGGCTCCATACTTTGTGTGTCAAACCTGCAATGTTACATATTTCTAACAAAACTCCTTATATTCAAATTAAGGGTGGCATGAACATATCTTATCACAACACTAGACAGGGTAGACGACGCTAGGTACGAACAAGCTTTTTCTGTTTGTGGGGCTGCAAGTTTTAGTGGTTACCATTTTCTGTAGAGAAATGTAGGGGATCACACAAAATTGTAAGAGAGGATGGATCCATTGATCTCCACAACCTAACTCATTTTGCTTGTTCTCCCCACCTTGATCTCTCAAACTTGTTCCCCGCTGATATGTTTTCCCCAGTCAGAGACATTGTTACTTCCTCTCTCAATCATCAATGAGAATTTAAATAGATAACATTTTTTAGTGATGATGATGAGAGAGAGTATTTAAAAACATGGTTGGTGCCTCTGATGGTTCTGATGCCCTTCTTTAATTTTCTAGGTCTCCTTGCTCGTTACTTCAGAGAACAGTCGGATGGTCTTTCTGATTAGCTTGTTCTCATCGACTGCCTCGTTCTCAATGCCTTGATCTTTCTGCCTTGTTCTCTCCACCCTTGATCAGTGGTTTAATGCAGCAAAAACGAGTTAAGGTTGCGTTGATCCTTTCCTCTTCGACCTTTTTGCACAATTCTACATATATGACAGTTAGAATAACAAAATGCATGAAGGTGGAATAAAGGTTATGGGTTTTAGGGTGGGAACCAACTAAAAATGAGCCAACCACTTGGGAACAAAAAGAAGGATGAAAGGATAAGGAGTCCTGAGTGTGATCTCGTTTCTCTGCTCTAGTGTTGATCATTCAAAGCATTTTAGTCAAAATTAGGCCCAAGTTAGATGGAGTTAAGTTATACAGGTATACCATTACAAACAGAAGGCTTCTGGAGAACAAAGTGATGATGTCAGGGTGTTCCATGTCCAAGTATAAGTCTTTCCTCACTGCTAAGGTCACTGGATAAGATAACTAAAAGCACACAGAGGTTAATGAAAGTAGGGTCCTAGTTCCCACAAAGTTGGACTGACTCGATAAATCAAAGTACACAACATAAGTGCCTCCTCCAGACTTATTTCACACCGTCTCTGGTGTGAAATATAATCAAGGAAAGCCACCTTTTTTTTTCTTTTTTTTGGTTTTTTTTAGTCACTTACCTGGCAGGGAACAACCTCAGAGAAAAAGGTCACCTTGTTCTCCTGAGTTGCCTTGTTCTCCACATGTGGTAACTCGGGTTTTCCTTGTTTAATCCTGAAACTAATAAAAGCAAAAACAAAAATCAATGAAAACCTAAACTATATACACACTTACCAGTGGGCTACCTCCCACTAAGCGCTTAGTTTAAGTCATTAGCTTGACTTGGGTTGGAGGATCAAGGGGAAAAGGAATCTCCTAAGGGAATTTCTTCACCTTCTGCGATGGTTGTGTCAGCAAGATATGGCTTCAAGCGCTGACCATTCACAACGAACTCACCTCCTCTCGTATCCAACAACACAACAGCTCTGTAGGGTCTGACTTCCTTGATGGTGAAGGGGCTAGACCACCTTGATTTCAACTTACCAGGGAACAACTTCACCCTTGAGTTGAACATAGAACAAGGTCGTTTGGTGCAAAATTCATGTTGATGATTCGCTTGTCATGATACGCCTTTGTTTTTTCCTTGTAGATTTTGGAGCTTTCATAGGCCATATGCCTAATCTCCTCCAGCTCGTGGAGCTGAATGGAGCGCCTTTGTACTACAGTCTTGATGTCAAAGTTGAGTAACTTTAGAGCCCAAGCTGCCTTGTACTCCAGCTCCACAAGTAGGTGACACGCTTTACCATATACCAGGTTGTAGGGCGTGGTCCCAATAGGTGTCTTGTAGGCTGTTATGTATGTCCAAAGAGCATTGTCTAGCTTGAGCAACCAATCCTTACGCGTTGTGTTCACTGTCTTCTGAAGAATGCTCTTGATCTCCCTGTTTGAGACCTCGACTTGACCACTGGTATGCGGATGGTAAAGGGTTGCTACCTTGTGCTTGACACCGTTTTTCTTCAACAAACCGTGAAAAACCTTATTGATGAAATGAGTGCCTCCATCACTGATAACCACTCAAGGAATCCCAAATCTTGGAAAGATAATGATTTTAAACATCTTTACCACTACTCTAGCATCGTTTGTAGGGCTGGCCAGCGCCTCAACCCAATTGGACACATAGTCCACCGCGACCAAGATATACTCATTCTTGAATGACTTAGGAAAGGGGCCCATGAAGTCTATTCCCCAGCAGTCAAAGACCTCGATCTCCAAGATGAAATTCTGAGGCATCTTGTTCCTCCTACTGATGTTCCCTTGTCTTTGACATGCGTTACACCTTGAGATGAAGGCGTGAGCATCCCTAAACATCATTGGCCACCAAAAGCCAGCTTGAAGTACCTTCGAAACTGTCTTAAAGGTCACAAAATGCCCAGCATAGGAAGAACCATGGCAGTAATGTAGTATCCCTGGAATCTTTGCTTCAGCTACACATCTCCTGAAAACTCCATCCTTGCAATGTTGATATCGATATGGCTCATCCCAAAAGTAATGGCGAGCGTCTCTCAAGAACTTCCTTTTCTCATTACCAGCAAACTCCAATGGATCTTTCTCAGCAGCTAAGTAATTTGCAATCTCAGTGAACCATGGCAGATTTGGATACCTTTTCTTGATCGCTGCTATGAACTGTTTTGGGTCGAGAGAACAAACATCGGAGAACAGGGCCTCCCTTGTTCCGCATAGGTTGATCGAGTACACGTGTTCCACAGGATGACCTTCATCGAGAGCAGTCTGTTCCTCGATTTTCATTCTGGACAAGTGATCTTCAACACCATTCTCAAAGCCTTTCTTTTCCTTGATTTCTAGATTAAACTTCTGGAGCAATAAGATCCACCTCAGCAAGCGTGGCTTCGCGTCTTTCTTTGTCAACAAGCACCTCAAGGCTGAGTGATCAGTGTGTACTATCACCTTGGAGCCAACCAAATAGGATCTGAATTTCTCAAAGGCAAAAACAATCGCCAAGAGCTCCTTCTCAATGGTTGCATAGCGACATTGTGCTTCATCCATGGTTCTGCTCGCATAATAGATTACATGCATCTTCTTATCTTTTCTCTGACCCAACACTGCTCCCACTGCGAAGTCACTGGCGTCTGTCATGATCTCAAAGGGAAGGTCTTAGTCTGGTGGTTGCACAATCGGAGCACTTATCAGGGGACCCTTGATCGTATAAAACGCAGTCAAGCAGTCGGTGTCAAAGTCGAACTTGGTCTCCTTGCAGAGCAATCTCGTGAGTGGTCTCGCGATTTTGGAGAAATCCTTGATAAATCTCCTGTAGAAACCAGTGTGTCCCAAGAAACTTTTGATACCCTTGACTGAGTTAGGTGGCTGTAAGGTCATCATCACCTTGATCTTTGCCTTGTCTACCTCGATCCCCTTTTCAGAAATCTTGTGACAAGCACTATTCCATCTTTCACCATGAAATGACATTTCTCCCAATTTAGCACAAAATGCTTCTCTTCATATCGCTGCAATACCCTGCACAAATTTGACAAACAAACAAAAAACGAGCTCCAATAGACACTGAAATCATCCATAAATACTTCCATAATATCCTCAATTAAGTCAGTAAAAATAGACATCATATAACGTTGAAACGTTGCAGGAGAATTACACAAACCAAAGGGCATGCGCCTGTAGGCGAATGTACCATAAGGGCAAGTGAACGTCGTCTTCTCCTGATCATCTGGATGGACGGGAATCTGAAAGAAACCTGAATAACCATCTAAAACGCAGTAGTACGGATGGTTAGCCAATCTCTTAAGCATTTGATCAATGAATGGAAGTGCGAGTTGCAACATTTAATTTTTGAAAATCAATGCACATGCGATGTCCAGTGACAGTCCTAATAGGAATCAATTCATTTTTATCATTGGTTATCACAGTGATTCCACCTTTCTTAGGGACTACATGAATAGGACTGACCCATTTGCTATCAGAGATCGCATAGATCACTCCAGCTTCTAGAAGTTTCATTATCTCCTTCCTTACAACATATTTTAGATTTTGATTTAACCTCCTCTGATGTTCAATAGAAGTCATTGATTCATCTTCTAGGTGTATCCTATGCATGCATAAATCAGGTGAAATTCCAAGAATATCATCTTGTGAATATCCTAATGCCTTTCGATATTTTCTAAGTTCACATGAGAGCAAGGCGATTTCCACATTGTTTAGTTCAGAATTAACAATGATAGGATATGTGGAGTTTGGACCTAGAAATGCATACTTGAGCCCCGTTGGTAGGGACTTGAGTTTGAATTTCGGAGCATTGAGCTCGCTCCATGGGTCTTTGACCTGGTCGACCGGAACAGTCGCTCCTGCTGGTTTGGCATGTTCTCCTTCGCTTAAGCTTAGAAAGGCGACCATCCTCTCCATGCCCTTGCAGGAGTCCATCATCTTTTCATATCTAGAAGCGTCTATGTTCAAGATGTTCTGCTCAGCTTCAGCCTTGATTAGTGCGATTTCAAGTGAATCATCAGATAGGATATCCTCAATTATTCCTTCTTGAGGTTCCAAAACATCATTATCTTCATCCACAGTGAAAGTCTGCCCATCCAGCATTGGTCTTTTGAGCAGTTTATCCATTTCAAACTTCATCAAGATGTCTCCTAGTTGGAGATCAATCCTCCCATTCCTCACGTCGATAATTGCACCAGCTGTGCAAAGGAAAGGATGTCCCAAAATGAGTGGATCTCTGGGTTCTTCATCAAGTTCTAGAACCACAAAATCAACTGGAATCATAGTATTGCCGATTTGGACATTGAGATCTTCTAGAACACCCACTGGCAGCTTGATCGATCTGTCAGCGAACACCAAAGAGATCATGATTTGCTTGAACTTGGTAAATCCCATATGCTTAGCAACATAGTAGGGCATAAGGTTGACACTGGAGCCGAGATCACATAGAGAGCAGGCAAAAGTAGTCTTCCCAATCTTGATCGAGAGAACAAACTTTCCCGAATCACTCAGTTTCTTGATCACCTTGTTCTGCAGCACAACACTGCATTCCTTAGAGACCAACATCACTTCGCTGTCCCTTGATACCTTTTCTGAGATCAACCCCTTCATCAGACTTTGCCTTGAGGTCATCATCTGGATCGCGTCATGCAGAGGGAGTTTGATCGTCAACTCTTCAAGCATTTTTTAACACTTCATCTCCTCACGGTCCATATGAGATTTCTTAGCTGGCACAAGATAGGGCACCTTAGGGGTGTAGACTCGAACAGGAGGAGTCTCGGCAGGTGTGACATTCACTTCGGGAACAACCTCTGGGGGTTGTTCTCTCCCTTTTTCTCCAACCGGAACACCCTATGTAGGTTGTTCTGTCTCTTTCTGCTTTCCTTTTTTAGCTGTAGTGAATCTTCTAGGTAATGGGTCCGTGAGTTGCTTTCCACTTCTCACCTCAACTGCATTACAATCCATGGGATTCTTATCAGTTTTTCCAGGAAGGGTCCATTGCTGCCTCTTGACACTTTCAGCTGTTTGAGCTAGCTGTACATCGATATGCATCATGTGGCTGCTCACTGTGTCATACTTAGTATTCAGCTCAGTGAACATGTTGTCCATCCTGTTGTTGATCTCTATGGTAGTCTGGTTCAACGCCTTGACCTGAACCTGTTGACTCGGAGCAGCTGATGCATCATGTTCCCTAAGGCCTTGAGCTCGTCCCGCTGTCCGCTTGATGCTGCTGGAGCAATTTGCTGATTGCTCTGCTGCTTCTGCTGGTTCTAGTGTTGATCCTGGTTCTGGAAACGGTTCTGGAAACGATTCTGAGACTAGTTGAAGATGAAGGTCTTTCCCTGAAAGTTTTGGGGAAACCCTCTTTGCTGAGCAACACCTTGAGCTTGATTGTTCTGGGTTTGATCTCCAGGGTTCTCTACATTGTTTTTCCGGTAGGAGAGCAGGTTGGGGTTGTTCATGTTGTTTGAGTTCTAGTAATAGTTCATGTTCTGAACATACACTTGACCGTTAATGTAGAGCACTTCCTGGTGATCATCTCCTTTCTTTCCATCTTTTGCAGCCTGGTCCTTAGCTATCTGCTCAGGTGTAGCTTCCTCCATATACAAGACTTGATCTTCGTTGCTCTTGAGGATCAGATCAACCACGGTAGTGAGTTCATCTTTCCATTGAGCATCAATGCTGTTGACTTTCTTGGAGCGATTAGTTTCTGGATTCTTGTTGGCTGAACTAGCAGCCATGTTCTCTATCAGCTCAAACGCTCCTTCAGTAGTTTGAATCATGAAATCTCCCTTACTCGCAGAGTTCAAAGCATTGCAGAATTCTCAATCCACACCATCATAGAAAATCTCTAGAATGTAGTCCTAATCAAACCCGTGATGAGGGCACTCTCTGAGTATGTCATTGAATAGCTCCCATGCTTCATTAAAGGGTTCACTGGAGTGTTGCTTGAAAAAGGAGATCTTGTTCCTGAGAGTAACCGTTTTTGCCTTAGTGTAGAAGTGACTCAAGAAGGCGGCTCGAACATGCTCCCATGTAGTGAGAGAGTTAGTAGGCCGTGATTTCAACCACTTTGATGCCCTGTCGCCAAGAGAGAACGGGAACAACATACACTTGACAAAGTCATGTGAAACCTCGTTTGAGCGAGTCATAGCACATATCTCCTCAAAGGCTTCGATGTGTTCCATTGGTATTTCTGCCGGGAGACCATGAACATCTTCCTTTGCACCAGAGAGATCATGGAGGCCTTGGTCTCGAAATCCTGCCGAGCACAGGGTGGAGGAACAATGGCTGAGCGAGTGGTTGAAAAGTTTTGAGGAAGATTCATTTCTCCAATCCGAGTTGGTTGCTCTTATTGTTGTTGTTGCTGTTGAGCAGCCGCTTGTTGAGCTTGCAAGGCCTGTTGCAGCTGCTACATCTGCTGTTGCATCAGGGCCATTGCAGCAGTGATATCATGTTCATTGTTATGATCGCCCGTGTTGGCGTGATTAGGTCTTGATTTGTTCGGTTGTTCCTTTCTAATCTTGCGAGTTCTTGGTTGCTGAGGGTGATTAATGGACTTGAGGTGTTGCTTCGAGTATTTCTACTTGACATACACCTGGAACATCACTTGGAAACAAGAAAATAGAGCAAGTTAGATGTTTTAGACAAATTATAAAACCAAGAAAATATAGGTAAAAGCTGGTCCCCGTCGCAACAACACCAAAACTTGATACACTAAAAATTGGATCTTGCTACTGTCAAGTTAACAGTTGTAGTTGTTGTATTTGAGATTCAATTCCAGAGGACCGTTTTACACTATATCTTATGAGTTTTAATTTCTTAGCTAAAACTTAAGATTTAACAGAGAACAAGGTAAAAATAACAGAGATCAAGGTACAGTTTGAGCTTCTTTAAATTTGGGGGAAAGCTAGCTTAGGGTGATTAAACGGGTGTTAGATATCATTAAGCCACACAATTATTCAAGTTCGAATTAACAACAAGTCCAGAACATAGATCAATGGCTAGAACAGCCCACTGTCGTGGCGCTTGTTCCTTTCAGAGAATAACTCCAGAGACTAAGCTGTCGCTTGTTCCGAGTTCTGTCTATGAACAGTAACGATCAGGTCTATTCAGTTCATATTTACACCCTAATATCTACTTTCGCTGATTAGGGATATAATACTTATTCTAAACAGTTCAGGCAATCTATAACACAGTTAATGAATAGATGAAACCCTAGATATAACATAAAGTGATCAGATTCATGCTAGCATTAAGTTAGGTTTATAATAAAGGCCATCAATGAACATGCAACTTATTTATGTGTAGGTTAAATAAATCTAACATCCTAACACCCTAAACTAACAATATGACTACTCAATAATCATGGCAATAAACACAGCAAGATCTACTAAATAATATTCCATAAAAAACTAAAATTAGGGTTCGAGAAATATTCTCTAATCACGAGAACAAGGTGAAGATTTCTTTCTCCCTTACAAAGTATTGAATCCAAATGATTTTTTCTGAAAAGTATGAAATAAAATTGAGTTGAAAGACGACCCCTTTAATAATGGTCGTGCCTCCATTTTATAAGACTTTTGTGGCGGCTGGGAAGAGGAAAAAATAAAATTAGGGCAAATCCCAAAAGATTCTGCAGTTTTCTAAAATATCTTCCGCATGGATCAAAGTCCTGCTTGATCGTTGGGGTTATTCTCCGGGACATTCAAATTTTTCCCCTTTTTTCATGTTTCCCTCCAAAGTTCCACAGCCTCTTTTGTACCTGAAATGTCTCGAACAAAGCTGTAAGTACTCTATAATTGCATGAGAAAGATCAATAAATCACAATCAAAGTATGCTAAAAATACACTATATCACAAATCCAACTTTTTCATCTATTACAGATAACATGTTAAATTAATTAAACGTCTTAGAAAAAGAATTTTCAATTAACAAAGAGTTTTTAAGAGATGATTTTACTCTAAAAATAATAGGCAAAAAAGCTTTGGTTCTTCAAAAACTTTTTAAGAGAAAGAGATAACATTCAGAATGAATTTTACAATTACCTACAAAACCATAAAGTAAAATTTTTATTTTTTAACTGGTTTAAAGATTATGCTTCTGAAAACAATATAAATTTCTTTTTTTCTAAAACAGTGAATTCAATTACCAATCGCAATAAAACTTATGAATGGGAAACACTTGTTAATGGTAAAATTATTCGCTCTAACCATCCTCCTCCCCAAGGGATAAAACAAGATTGGTTAGGAACACCAATCGAAGCAATTCCTTTTTAACAACCACAAGAAGATGATAAACCTAATATAAAAATATCATTGTTCAAAACAATTTTTTTCAAACACTAATCTTGGTACAATAAGCAAGCAACTTGATAGGATTGAGAAATCAATACAAAATCAACACCATATTCCAGCGGAATCTCCTTCGAAAAAAGACAAACAAAAGTCCCATGTTTCAGAAAAGACTCATCCATAGCTTTTGAAAAAGCCCTTCAGGTTGATGAATTAAATAGTTCATCATCTAGTTCAAAGTCAAATGAAAAGAATATCTATGTCCTCACTAAAGATCAAGAATGACAACTTGAAATATTAAATTTCATTTATGATCCAAGCTTAAAACATAAATTTCTTGAGAAAACCATTTCCTCTTTAAATGAAAAAGATACCAATAACATATATAGTTCCTCAAAATCTCATGGTTCAACTTCCTCCAAATCCTCTTATGATCTCACTACCATTCTCAATAAAAGAAAGAAAGACACCTCGAAAACAAAAATACAAGATCTTAGAATTGAAATAAAAGAAGTAAATATGATTTAATAATCTTCAAAGAAAAACAAAAACAAGATTCTGAATATTTTCACTCAATTATATCTTCTATCAAAGATCATCATAATTGTAGTTTGGAAGAACAAGAAAATGATTGCTTAAACAAAGAAGATGAAAATCTCAAAGAACAAATTCAATCTCTAGATATGGCCCCAAATGATTTCTATTTTGTTCTAAGAGAAATAACTTCTCAAAAATATAAATTAAGATTACCACTGTTTTTTCTGAAAACTACAAAATTGATAAAATTGCTTTGTTCGACACTGGTGAGACCTTAACTACATCAAGTCTGGGCTTGTTCCAAAATGTTTTCATCTAGAAACTAAAGAAAAGTTATCTGCTGCAAATAACTCTAAACTTCGTATAACATCTAAAGCAGAAGCTTCAATATTAAAAGAAAATATATTTATTAAAACTGCATTTGTTCTCACGGATGATATATATCAAAATGTTATTTTAGGAACACCGTTTACTAATTTGATCACACCATATAAAGTTATGGATGATAAAATTTCCTTTAAAAACCAAAATATAAAATTATTTTTTAAATTTATTGAAACACCAAAAAAGCAAAGTCTAAACTTAATAAAAGCTTGTTCAATACAAGAAAACTTTATAAACTCTTTAATCCATAGTAAAACTTTCCACCTAGAGCAGTTAAATCAGAAGTTTTACTTCAAAAGACCATATTCAAAAGTTATAAAAGAGAAAATTTTAAACTCAAAAAAAATATTTGAGAAAGAAATTTGTTCAGATATGAAATTGTATTTGTAATTGTTGTACATTATTATTATATCAAAGAAGAGATTTTTTAAATTATATAATTTATAAATTTGTTTATTTCAGATTTTGTATTTACACTCTTATGTAACTCTCTTTTAAGTATGAACATTTAATTTGGACCCGAAAGATCTAATCAAAACCCATCCAAAAATACAGGTTCGGGTTTGCTCAGCGTTCGGGGCAAAGTACCTATTGGGTATTTTTTGGATCCGCAAGTCTCTGTTCGAATCCAGATCTTACCCGAGACCAGGGCAAATGTAGAAATGTTTTAACTGCGGACACCATATTAGAACAAAATAAAAACATTTTTTGATGGGGAAAATTTTACATTTTTCTTCATGAAACTCATGATATTTGATAAATTAACTTAAATTACTAAAACTAATCAGTAGGGGGGCACATGAACCCGTACTGACATGCTTGCGCCTGCCCCTGGCTGAGATCCAATCGAGTATCCAAAGTATCCAACATATCTTGTGTATATTAGGTATATGTGGATAGTTCGAATATGTTTATATTACGGATAATTTTTAATTTTTAAGTTTGGGTTTTCGGTTATAGTATCAGGTTTCAAGTAAAATTTCAAATTTTTAAAAATATATATTGGTATTCAAATAAAATTTATGTATTTTTGGTTCCCGGGTCAGATTTCATGTAAAATGTTGGGTCTTTTGGATATTTGAATATTTTTGGGTATTTGTTTGATTATTCATGTATGTTTTGGGTCGGGTATTTTTTGGATTTTTGAGTATTTTTTGAGTTTTTGGGTATTGCAAGTCTTTTCGGGTCTTAAATATCCTAGCCGATCCGGACCTGTTATGTAATCAAAAATTATATGTATTTTACAGGTATTTGAATTATGGATCTGGATCCTAAAGGAACCAACCCGAACTCAAACCAAAAAAAATCAAATAGCTAACTAAATCCAAATGTCTAGGACTTAGACCCAAAATGAACCGATCCGTATCTAACCCGAGGATTTGATGCCGATGCTTACTTTCTCTCTCATTATATTGTGTGTGCATTTTATAAGAGTTATATTTTTTGAGTTGGTGAGAGTTAATATTAACTTGGCAGTTTTTTGGTTAATTTAATAGTATAGATTTATAGAGTTTTAATAGTTTTTAAACTTATATTAAATAATAATAAAATATTATACATTTTATAATAATTAATGTACTGTAATATACATATATATATATATATATATATAATTGAGTTTTTAATAAATGGTTTGCAAAAGTAATTTTATCAAATTTTGTAAATATTTTAAACTATATAATGTAAGATTACATGATATAATATGTTGTATGATAGATGCTAAGTCATTTTAATAATTTATGTGTAGATCTATTATTGAGAATAAGATGACATTACTACATAATAACTACAATGTTGGATGATATAATAGTTTTAGAAAAATAGTATCACATGAAATGATGAGTAATAATATGATTCACTTAAAATATTTTATTGTTAGAATAATTAATAGTAAAACAAAATAAATAAATATTTATACATAGGTCTAACAACCTTTTAATAGTAGATTTTTGTAATGATTCTGTTTGAATAGTATATACATTTTATTGATTAAGACCTATGTTACATGGGTTGGAAACGGGTATGCGGAAGCGGAATTGTATGGAAAAGCATAAGTGAGGTTTTTTAAGAAAGTATTAGGAAGCGGGTACATGTGAGAACCATATATCCAATATATATATATATATATATATGAGAATAATTTTATAAAATTAATGGCTAAAAATTATATGGTTTAAATTAAAACCAAAATCACATATTCATTTTTATTATATTTATATTCATTCAGCTGAGTTGAAATTATAATTTTAAAAATACTGACAAATAAGTTTATAAATCTTCTATCCAATTAAGAAAATTCTTTTTAATAGCGCACGTATAAATGATACAATATACTTGAATATACATATATATATATATGCAAGAAATGTTTATAAGAAATTATTGTGCGAAGATAATTTATTGTAGTAGTTTTAATATTTGCATAATGTTTGTATTTTCTCTATTTTAATAATAGTTTTACATTTTATATAAAATAATAACATAAAAGCATGTATCTTACATATTTATGTCAATGTATTTTTAAAATGGAAGCGTGATTCCAAAACGAAAGCGTAAGCTTCCAAAATATATTTAAAAGTTATTTTTCAAAACGTTTTAGAAGTGAGATTTTGAAAACTTGTATGACCTTTTGATTCAGATTCTGGTTCCAAAACAGAAAATAAACTTTCATGCTTCCTAGATTAACATAAAACAACAAACTGATATTTAAGTTTAATGAATAAATTCAACAATTTTATATAATATATTTTAGAATGATCATGTTTTAATTGTATAGATATGTGGAGAAATACATATAATTCACAATTGGTAGAGCTGCTGGAAGTGGGATTTTATGTATTTTGTCAATTTGTCAAAATTTAAGTAATTTGGTAACACCAAGTTACCAGATTCATTCCTTCATTTCTCATTCAATTTATGTTTGTTTTTAACGTTTGAATGTTGTAGATTGTAGTGCTCGCTGTAAGCTTCCCAACGAGCTAATAATCCAGCCACCACAACCACTGGCTTGGCCCGAAAAGTCCACCTCATCATTTTGTTCAAAAACATAGTTCCAACAAGCTAGTAGGATAAAAAAATGTATAAACTTAGGAAAAAATTATATGACAATAATATCACCTCTTCCTCTCGATCTAGTGAACTAATCGATGCTTCTTTCCCCGGTTCACTCCGGTTATGTTCTCATCACAATTCTTATGGACTTAAGATCCAATGAACCTGCTGCTGATATTTCGGCCAAGAAAAAATACGACAGATCCATTGCTTTTATTTCCATTTCTTATATTCCCATATATGTATATCCAATGCTCATGTGAACAAGTAAACTACTCTCTCTCTGCTATATTTCTAACTGATTCAAGCTTACCAATGTATTGAGAGTTATTCCAAACTTTTTACAACGAAGCCTTACACTGATTTCGTTCTGTGCAACTTTTTCAATAACGGGAAGCAGCAAATTTATATAAGAGTTTGCTTGCTGTTGATCAGTTGATGATGAGAGGGGACGGTATTACAGCAGCCAGTTATGATTTAGCTACTAGCACGCTTAAAATGTTCACGAATAAATCTCTCAGCGTGAGACGGATACCTATCTCGAACATAGGCTCGAAGACACTTCTGGTAGGAGAAATCTATCCATCCACCATCTGTTCTCACAACAAACAGACACCTCGAGTGCCTGAACTGAGGATGTCGATCAACCTGCCATTAACAAGTATACCCAACTCATAAGCACACACAGAAGTCCACAAGTTAGCAAGTTAATCACTCATAATGTATGACAACATCCACAGAGTCATAAGCATTCAAACATATTAAAAGAAAATTGCAAATTCTGAAATACATCAAAAAGATTGCAGAAAGACTCATGCGGACTTGGTTTCATTACCTAATCGTTAGGAAAATTCCATCTGCTTCATTTTTTCTTAGGATTCCCCAATCTTATTCCAAATCTACCACTTTTCAAAGTTCATCTATCTTCTTTTTTTTTTGTTCATACACAAAGCTGATAAAAAGGAAAGAAAAAGGTGTAATGCCTAGATGGTGAAGCAAGGTATGTGAAAGCTTAGTTTGAAGAACACAAATGCAGCAGAATACTTCGATAGAATATCTGGGTGTAAAATCCTGACAGACTAAAGAGGTACCGGATTATTTGTGAAAGACCATGTAAGCAAATGAAAAGTTACTGATATAACCCGATATGTCTATCATATTCATAGACTCACCATGCAGGTGCTATCGTTGCAAAAATAATTGATTTTTAATGATGTGGAGGAACATGTAGAATAGCACCGGATGAGTGTTTTTCACGTACCATTATAAAATCAAGACCGCAGCCAATTTTATCATTGGAGTAGGGGTGAAAAGCCAGAAGCTTTTCGATGACAATTTTCTCATCCTCAAAGTCCAAGCGTTCTCCATCCAAATACCTACTTATCAAGAAGTAAAACCAAATCATTAAAACCTGCAAAGAGAATCTACAAGATAGGGCATGCCATGCACTGATTGAAGCTAGCTAGCTTCGAATATTACCAAGAGACTATCACATTACGAGATTTATTCTGCATAGACTGCTATCACCAAAACAAAAATAATTCATCCATGTATGTCTAGCAAGAGGTTAGCTTCTTCTCCTTCTCCTAGTTTGGTTAGACCTCAACTCAAGTAATGATTCTACAGTTTCAGCAGATATTGTCAATGGAAGAAGCTATGAGAGTAACCTGAAGATTCCACACATGGTACATCTATTGTATTCGTTCCATCAAGTTTGTGCTAGACTATGGTGCAGCAGATCTAACCTAAGATTCGAATCCTGCAAATAAACAATCCTGCAAATCAGATGAAGTATACCTATCGGAATGAAGAATATCTTTGGCGAGAAGAGCTACAGGTTCAATATCTCGAAGAATCTCCGCCTCCAGGTTCTTCCACTTCCGATAATCAGGATCTTCGTAACGCCAGCTGTCACCAATAGACGTCGTCGAGTTTATCGCCGCCGCGGCGGATCCCTCCGCGGGAGAATCATCCTCGCGCAACTGTGGTTTATCAGCTAGATAACACGACAGACGCCGGCGGCGGTGAGAGAGGAGGAATCCAGCCGCTGAGATGCAGACTCGATGACGGTAGTTGAGAAAACCGTTGCGGAGGAGCGGGAGTGTTCTGAGGAGGGGTAGCGATGTCATTGAAACAGAACGGGGAGGGGTCGAGAGATAACAACAAGATCGAACTCGAAAACAAGATAAAAGAATCGATTCCACCTCTCCGAGTCACCAAACGAGAAAACAAAATATGACTAAACTCTAACCAGTACAGTCACCTCGACGAAGAAGATAGAGGACGAAAGGAACATTTCCTTTAGATATTTTTTCGATCGGCCCAATAGCCCATATATATCTATCTTATTCAAACAAAATAAAATTCTTTTTTTTTTCTTTTGTGTCTTTTTTTTTTTTTTTTGTCGACAATTTTTTCATTTAAAGTCCATGAAGGACAAATTACATTGGTGTGGACTTAATATCCGGAGCCCAATACAGCAGAGTTTTACATTGATTTTGAAATGGTGAAGATAAGTAATGTGTCTCAGCGTGATGGATCTCTTTATACACGTAACAGCCACGCGTCTTCTTCTTAGTAAACGACAATCACGGCCTCCAACATGTTTATCCACCGTGCAAACTCCGTTATCACCACCGTGTCTGCTATATCTCTGCCGTAAAAAGGGCTTCTCAATACGAAAGCTTCAAAAACATACTCCACTCCAATTGAAGTAGCCTCTCCTTGGTCTCCCTCTTTCTTCTTCTTCAGTCTTCATCACCAACCACTTGGAACACATCCGCGTCTTCGATACTTCTTGATCGAAGATTTTGAAATGCCCACTAAGGATTGCGTATTAGACAAATGCGAAGTTACCCAAACCACGATCAATGAATTCAACTGAACAGAAGTCAGTCGGGGATAATGATGAAATACAGAGAGTTACTAAGATATTTCTGATCAAAACAACATCAGAACTTTTATTAGATCAATCACAATCGTAGAAAGAAAAAGGACTCATTAAGAACAGCTTGGACTGTGATTGAAAACACTACAAAATCGCCAAAGCGAAGACTAGATCCGACAAACGGAAAAGAGATATCGATCTAATGATCGAAGTTATATTACAACATAACCAAAAAAAATCATCTTCACCCCTCTGAAAGATCTGGGTTTTGGTAAGAGGGGGAAGACGAAAGAAATTTCTCTCTCAAGAGAGAGAGAAACTTTTCTTTTGTGTCTTACTGTACCTATATATTAACTATTTTTAATTTTTATTATTAGTTACTTTTTGTCATTTAAAACAATCATAAAACATATATAATTCACTGAGGGAAAAATGTTCTGATTAAGTCCATATTATTAGTTCTACCGTCATATGTGATGTCTATCTTCTTGCTGTCTTTAGAGGTTTGTGAAAAGTTTGCAAGTGTCATTGCACAGTTTTGGTGGAGTTCAAATCCACCAAAGAAAGACATTCACTAGGCGAAATGGAGAAAACTATGTAAGCCAAGGAGCGAAGGAGGTCTGGGATTCCGTACGATTCATGAATTCAATTTGACCTTGCTAGCAAAACAGCTATGGAGACTTGTTCAATCCCCAGACTCATTAGTGGCTAGGGTGATGAGAGGAAGATATTACCAAATGAGTTCGCATTTGCGTTTGAGCTCGGTTCATAACCCATCATATGTGTGGAACAGAACCATGGCAGCACGGAAATTATTGCTTCTGGGTATCAGACAAAAGATTCATTCTGGTCATCAGGTTAAGGTGTGGGAGGGTTCATGGATCCCGACAATACCAGCCAGACCGGCCTACCCTTTAGCCCCGGTTATACACCCGAATATGAGAATCAGTTATTCAATCAACCAAGAATAGAAGGAATGGGATATTGAATTGCTAATGAATTATGTTAATATGGAGGAAATCCCACTCATAAGAAGCCTAGCTACGAGTACGACTAATCACCGAGATTCTTTCTGCTGGAGCTACACAAAGAACGGCCAGTATACAGTTAAATCAGGCTACTAGGTGGCTCGAAAGATATTAAAGGAAGATGGGGACAGAGAGATAAGTGGACCTAGTATTACTGATCTCCAAGCCTTTGTTTGGAATGTAGAAGCACCTCAGAAGATGCGCCATCTTATGTGGCAGACGATAACCGGACATTTGACGGTCACTAAAAATCTGAACTATAGGAATATGAGATGTGATGATTATTGTCCTAGATGTGGGGAACCAGAGGAAACAGTTACTCATGCCATTTTTGAGTGTCCCCCTGCGCTGCAAGTTTGTGCTCTATCATCGACGCCTTCGGGTCAAAATACCTTCCCATTACCTAGTATTTATGCGAATATGGATTATCTATTTTGAAGAAAGGAAAGAAGTAACGCAACTGACTCATACAAAGACCCTTATCCTTGGATAATCTTGTACATCTAGAAGGTCCGAAATGATAAACTTTTCAGGGGGATTGATAGAGACCCTATGGAGTTAGTAAGATTCAGAGAGCGAATGTATGGACTGGTTTAATGCTAAGGAGACGATACATCAAAATCCACAAATGCAAAGGAACGGGGAGAAGTCTGGAGAATATTTGCATGGTAGACGGTTCTTGGATTTCTACTGAGCAATATAGTGGTTGTGGATGGGTGTGGAAGAACAGTGACGGGAAGATCGAGCTTATGGGAACGCGAAATCTGAGGAGGCGTGAGGCGGCACTTCATTCTGAACTTGAAGCTCTTAAATGGGCAATGGAATGTATGCTTCAACATTCGTCATGTCAGCGTTTTGGTACAGACTGCAAAGACATTATCGCAATGGTGAAGGAACCGCAAGCATGGCTGAATTTTGCAACGAAACTGGAGGCAATAAAGACGCTTATAATATGTTTTCCAAACTTTGAGATATGTCACACTCCAAGGGTTCACAATGGAATTCCTCACGCACTAGCCAAGACGGCACGATCGTTTCATAGAGATCTTTGTTTTGTTGGTTATTCTATTCCGGTATGGCTTCCAAGACCACCTCAAATTTGAGTAATAGTATAGCCGTTTGATGGAAAAAAAACATATATAATTCACTATTTTATCTAATTATTACTTTAATCACTCACTAATAATCTAATATGTTAATCAAACTAGTTAATAATTCATTTTCTTACTAATTAGTACTCTTTCTATTTTACAAAGATTTATCATTTTGACACTTTTTCTTGTTCTACAAAAAATTTCGTATTAGAATTTCAATGAAACTCATACTTACTTTCAATTTAATATTAATTACAAACTACAGTAATCTTATAGATATATTATTTATCATAAACAATATTGTTTAGATATATATATATTATAATTAATAATAACATAAATGTATTTATTTATTTTTAATTTGTATGAAAATATCAAATTAATAGTTTATGGTAATTAAAAAGTATATTTCAATTAATTATATGCTTTTAAAAATAATCTAATATATTTACAGAATAATCTTAAAATATAGACAACTAATTTAACATATAATCTCAAACATGTATTGTGTAATTAATCATAATTCGAGTACATAAACTTATCAATATACTTTTTTGTCTCGTTTTAGTAATTTTTAAAATATAAATATTAATTTTGTAAAGAGATATAAATAACTAAAAACAATATGATAATCTGAAAACCCATATTTACCATTAGTTTTAACTTAGTTGTCATTCTCGAATTTTACACACAAATTAAAAAATTATTAAATGTTTAAATTTGTCTAAGCATTAGAATTGCATAACATTTATTTTTATCTTAGTTTAATTAATAGCAAAAAAAATGAATATAAAAGTTGCATTAAAATCATATAGCGATATTTATTTGTAACAAATTTTATGGTACAACAATACTTAATTTGAAATAGAGAGAGTATATCTATAATAAAATTATTAGATTAATGAGTTAGCTTATTTTATTTTTATAAATATGCAATTATACTCTCTAAACTAATATAAAAATATAGGATAAAATATACATAAAATAAAATATTACAATATAAAAAATTTAAAATTGTATCCATATTATATATATATACATATATTAAAAACTGATACTCATATTATATAATCTTACTATAAATACAAATTTAATTCAAATTATATATTATTATCATTTACACTAAAACAATTATTAACTCATCTCAATTTTGATTTTGACGAACATATCTTTGTACAAAGTTGAAAAGAAAGAAAAAAATTTGGAGATATAATGTGTAATAACATGTTAAAATTGAGTAAAATATATAATATATTATACCAAAAATAAAACTAATAATAGATCTCAAAATTCTATATCTTTAAACAAAACCTAAACTTTTAAAATATAATATTTAAAAACAATTATGTATTTTGAAAGAAAGGGTTAAAATTAAGCTTAGGTTTAATGGTTAAACACACATAAATTATTAACAAAATAGTACATCAAAATAATATATTTTTTTGTCAAACAATATATCACTTTAATTGGTTTAACATCCAAATACAATATCAATAATGAACAAATATTCAAACATTAAAAGTATTTGGTCATTTAAATCATCTCCAATTTGCCTCATTTCTTCCATCAAAATAAAGTAAACTCAAAATGAGTTTGAGATTTGCTCAAATGGTTCCCTTCTCTCTCTCAATTATAAATATATTCATTTCTAAACTTTTCATTTATTGCTATTAACACTTTTTTCTTTGATAAAAAATAGATTATACTCATTTATTTTGAATTGTACAATTTTAACCAAATTTTAATTTTTAAGAAGCAAATACTTATTACATTAATAAAATACATAACAACATACAAAGTAATAGTAGAATTTTACTAAACAATACTATTACTAATTTTCACACAAATGATCAAATCAATGCATTTCGAAGAGAGAATGAGCTTCTTTATTCTTGATTTGTCTAAACCGACTCAAAAACTTTAGGAATCGGGTAGTTTCGTCTTCAGTTATTTTCAACTTCCAAAGGTGAAACTTCTCTTCTAATTGGTGAACCGAGATCACCCTCATCTTAAATTATCATGTTGTGTAAAATTACACAAATAAAAATTATGTAATGAATCACATCTTTTTCCCAAAAACCCACGGGTTCTTTGACAATAGCAAAACGTGATTGGAGAACTCCAAAAGCAGGTTCCACATCTTTTCTGCATGCTTCTTGTTGCATAGTAAAATATTATTTTTAAGACCTATTGGCTCTTGAATAGTTTGCACTATGGTAAACCATTTTGGATATATTTCATTAGCCAAATAATAACTCATACTATATTATTTTCCTTGAATGACATACGGTATCTCCTACGAAATATTTCTTCATCGTATCCCAAAGTCTCTGAAAAGTAACTGTTGAACAATCTAATTGTGCATTTTTTTCGGTCGCGATGGATGAAAGAACGACCAAGAACTCAACCACCATGGATGCTGGATTATCAAGTTGTTATTGACAATAACACGATGTATCACTTGTTCTTCCTGGTCGAGATTATTCATTATTTCCATATTTTCATAATCATCATCATCTAAAGAAAAAAAGACGATGAATCATGAAGTGATGGTAGATTTGTAAAACCGAAATTTATTTTTTGAAAGAAATTCAAGGAAGAGCCAAGTAGTAGATACTTATTGAGTTTTTCTTATGTCTACAAAACATAGAATACTTATGGTATCTATAGAAATAATGGGAACATATACAAAATTATTTATTTATTTTTTTAGTTTTGTTACAAATAAATTTAAAATTATGATAACTTTAAAATCACTTTTTTGTATTATCTAATCTTGTCATAATAGATTGAGAAGTGTATTTTTTAAAATAATGCTGATACCCTAAAATTGGATCTTGCTACTGTCAAACAACAGTTGTAATTGTTGTATTTGAGATTCAATTCCAGAGGACCATTTTACACTATATCTTAGGGGTTTTAATTTCTTAACTAAAACCTTCAGATTTAACAGAGAACAAGGTAAAAATAACAGAGATCAATGTACGGTTTGAGTTGTTTTAATTTGGGGAAAAGTTAACCTAAGGTGATTAAACGGGTGTTAAATATCTTTAAGCCACACAATTATTCAAGTTCGATATAAGAACAAGCCCAAATCATAGATCAATGGCTAGAACAGTCCACTGTCGTGGTGCTTGTTCCTTTCAGAGAATAGCCCCGGAGACTAAGTTGTCGCTTGTTCCGAGTTTTGTCTATGAACAGTAACGATCAGGTTTACTCAGTTCATATTACACTCTAATATCTACTTTCGCTGATTAGGGATATAATACTTATTCTAAACAGATCAGGCAAACTATAACACGGTTAATGAATAGATGAAACCCCAGATCTAACATAAAATGATCAGATTCATGCTAGCATTAAGTTAGGTTTAGAATAAAGGCCATCAATGAACATATAACTTATTTATGTGTAGCTTAATAAATCTAACACCCTAACACCCTAAGCTAACAATATTGAATACTCAGCAATCATAGCAATAAACAAGACAAGAAATACTGAATAATACTCCATAAATCGAAATCAAAAACTAAAAATAGGGTTCAAGAAAACTTCACTAATCGCGAGAACAATGTGAAGATTTCTTTCTCCCGTACAAAATATTGAATCCAAACGAGTTTTTGCTGAAAAGTATGAAAGAAAATTGAGCTGAAAGAGTCATCCTCTAATAATGGTCGTGCCCCTCTTTTATAAAGATTTTGTGGCGACTAGAAGGAGGAGGAAATAAAATTAGGGCGAATCCCAAAGGATTATGCAGTTTCTTAAAATATCTCCCGTGGGGATCAAGGCTCTGTTTGATCTCTGGAGTTGTTCTCCGGGACAGAATTCAAATTTTTCCTTTTTCTTCATGTTTCCCTCCAAAGTTTCACAATCTCTTTTGTACCTGAAATGTCTCAAATAGAGCTGTAAGTACTCTATAATTGCATGAGAAAGATCAATAAATCACAACCAAAATATGCTAAAAACACACTATATCAAATTCTCTCAGACTTAGATATTTGTTTGTCCTTAAACAATTTCAAGCATTATAACATGTTAGACATGACTCAAGGTGTGAGAACTCTCCTATTCTCAGTAACCTTTCTTTAACCACAAATCTCTGAACCATACAAGATGTGCATCTAGGACCGCACACCTACCAGAACACCCCTGACTAATGTTCAAAATCGGCTCCATACTCTATGTGTCAAACCTGCAATGTTACACCTTTCTAACAAAACTCCTTATATTCAAATTAAGGGTGGCATGAGCATATCTTATCACATCACCAGACAGGATAGACGCCGTAGGTATGAACATGCTTTTTATGTTTGTGGGGCTGCAAGTTTTAGTGATTACCATTTTCTGTAGAGTAATGTAGGGAATCACACAAAATTGTAGGAGAGGATGGATCCATTGATCTCCACAGCCTAACTCGTTTTTGCTTGTTCTCCCCACCTTGATCTCTCAAACTTGCTCCCCGCCAATATGTTTTCCCCCAATCAGAGACATTGTTTCTTCCTCTCTCAATCATCAGTGGGGATAGATAACGTTTTTTTTTAATACTGATGATGATGATGAGAGAGGGTATTTGCAGATATGTTTGGTGCCTCTGATGGTTTTGATTGCCTTCTTTTGATTATCTAAGTCTCCTTGTTCCTTACTTCAGAGAACAGTCGGATGGTTCTTCTGATTAGTTTGTTCTCATCGACTGCCTTGTTCTCAACGCCCTGATCTTTCTGCCTTGTTCTCTTCACCCTTGATCAATGGTTCAATGCAGCAAAAATGAGTTAAGGCTGCGTTGATCCTCTCCTCTCCGACCCTTTTGTATAATTCTACACATATGACAATTAAAATAATATAATGCATGAAGGTGGAATAAAAGTTATGGGTGTTAGGGTGGGAACCATCTAAAAATGAGCCAGCCACTCAGGAACAACAAGATGGATGAAAGGATGAGGAGTCCTGAGTGTGATCTCGTTTCCCTGCTTTAGTGCTGATCATTCTAAGCATTTCAGTCAAAATTAGGCTCAATTTAGATGGAGTTAAGTTATATAGGTATACCATTACAGACAGAGGACTTCTGGAAAACAAAGTGATGATGTCAGGGTGTTCCAGGTCCAAGTGTAGGTCTTTCGTCACTGCTAAGGTCACTGGATAAGATAACTAAAAGCACACAGAGGTTAATGAAAATAGGGTCCTAGTTCCCACAAGGTTGGACTGACTCAATAAATCATAACAGACTCGATAGAAGCAAATAAGTAGCAAAGCACACACACATAAGTGCCTCCCCCAGACTTACTTCACACCGTTTCTGGTGTGAAATAAAATCAAGGAAGGCCAAATAAAAGTTGTTTGGCCTTTAATGGGGATAGATAACGTTTTTTTTAGTTACTTACCTGGGAGGGAACAACCTCAGAGAAAATGGTCACCTTGCTCTCCTGAGTTGCCTTGTTCTCCTGAGTTGCCTTGTTCTCCCAATGTGGTAACTCGGATTTTTTTTTGTTTAATCCTTAAACTAATAAAAACAAAAACAAAAATTAATGAAAATCTAGATTATATACACACTTACCAGTGGTTTGCCTCCCACCAAGCGCTTAGTTTAAGTCATTAGCTTGACTTGGGTTGGAGGATCAAGGGGAAGAGGAATCGCCTAAGGGAATTTCTTCACCTTTTGCGATGGTTGTGTCAGCAAGATATGGCTTCAAGCGCTGACCATTCACAACGAACTCACCTCCTCTCGTGTCCAACAACACAATAGCTCCGTAAGGTCTGACTTCCTTGATGGTGAAGGGGTCAGACCACCTTGATTTTAACTTACCAGGAAACAGTTTCACCCTTGAGTTGAACAGCAGAACAAGGTCGTTTGGTGCAAAATTCCTGTTGATGATCCGCTTGTCATGATAGGCCTTTGTTCTTTCCTTGTAGTTTTGGAGCTTTTATAGGTCAGATGCCTAATCTCCTCTAGCTCGTGGAGCTGAATGGAACGCCTTTGTGCTGTAGTCTTGATGTCAAAGTTGAGTAACTTCAGAGCCCAGGCTGCCTTGTACTCAAGTTCCACAGGTAGGTGGCACTCTTTACCATAGACCAGGTTGTAGGGGGTGGTCCCGATAGGCGTCTTATAGGCTGTTATGTATGCCCAGAGGGCATTGTCTAGCTTGAGCGACCAATCCTTACGCGTTGTGCTTACTGTCTTTTGAAGAATGCTCTTGATCTCCCTGTTTGAGACCTCGACTTGACCACTGGTCTGCGGATGGTAAGGGGTTGCTACCTTGTGCTTGACACCGTTTTTCTTCAACAAACCTTGAAAAACCTTATTGATAAAATGAGTGTCTCCATCACTGATAAACACTCTAGGAATCCCAAATCTTAGGAAGATAATGGTTTTAAACATCTTGACCACCACTCTAGCATCGTTTGTGGGGCTGGCCAGCGCCTCAACCCACTTTGACACATAGTCCACCGCGATCAAAATATACTCGTTCTTGAATGACTAGGGAAGGGGCCCATGAAGTATATTCCCCAGCAGTCAAAAACCTCGATCTTCAAGATGAAATTCTGAGGCATCTCGTTCCTCCTACTGATGTTCCCTTATCTTTGACATGAGTTACACCATGAGATGAAGGCGTGAGCATCCCTAAACATCGTTGGCCACCAAAAGCCAGCTTGAAGTACCTTCGAAACTGTCTTGAAGGTTGCAAAGTGCCTAGCATAGGAAGAACCATGGCAGTGATGTAATATCCCTAGAATCTCTGCTTCAGCTACACATCTCCTGAACACTCCATCTTTGCAATGTTGATATAGGTATGGCTCATCCCAAAAGTAATGGTGAGCATCTCTCGAGAACTTCCTTTTCTCATTACTAGCAAACTCCAATGGCTCTTTCTCAGCAGCTAAGTAATTTGCAATCTCAGCGAACCATGACAGATTTGGGTACCTCTTCTTGATCATTGCTACAAACTATTTTGAGTCGGGGGAACAAGCATTAGAGAGCAGGGCCTCCTTTGTTCCGCATAGGTTGATCGAGTACACGTGTTCCACAAGATGACCTTCATCGAGAGCAGTCTGTTCCTCGATTTTCATTATGGACAAGTGATCTGCAACACCATTCTCAATGCTTTTCTTGTCCTTAATTTCTAGATCACTCTTGGAGCAATAAGATCCACCTCATCAAACGTGGTTTCGCGTCTTTCTTTGTCAACAAGTACCTCAAGGCTGCGTGATCAGTGTGTACTATCACCTTGGAGCCAACCAAATAGTATCTGAATTTCTCAAAGGCAAAGACAATCGCTAAGAGCTCCTTCTCAGTGGTTGCATAGCGACATTATGCTTCATCCATGGTCTTGCTCGCATAATAAATTACATGCAGCTTCTTATATTTTCTCTGACCCAACACTGCTCCCACTACGAAGTCACTGGCGTTTTTCATGATCGCAAAGGGAAGGTCTTAGTCTGGTGGTTGTACAATCAGAGCATTGATCAGGCACCCTTGATCAGAATGAAATGCGGTCAAGCAGTCTGTGTCAAAGTCGAACTTGGTCTCCTTGCAGAGCAACCTCATGAGTGGTCTCGCGATTTTGGAGAAATCCTTGATGAATCTCCTGTAGAAACCAGTGTGTCTTAAGAAACTTTTGATACTCTTGATTAAGCTAGGTGGCTGTACACTCATCATCACCTCGAGCTTTGCATTGCCTACCTCGATCCTCTTTTCAGAAATCTTGTGACTAAGCATTATTCTATCTTTCACCATGAAATGGCATTTCTCCCAATTCAGCACCAAGTGCTTCTCTTCACATCGCTGCAATACCTTGCACAAGTTTGACAAACAAACAGAAAACAAGCTCCCATAGACACTGAGATCATCCATAAATACTTCCATAATATCCTCACTTAAGTCAGTAAAAATGGACATCATACAACGTTGAAACGTTGCTAGAGCATTACATAAACCAAAGAGCATGGGCCTATAGGTGAATGTACCATAAGGGCAAGTGAACGTCATCTTCTCCTGATCATCTGGATGGATGGGAGTCTGAAAGAAACCTGAATAACCATCTAAAAAGCAGTAGTACGGATGGTTAACTAATCTTTCAAGCATTTGATCAATGAATGGAAGTGGAAAATGATCCTTGCGAGTTGCATCATTTAATTTCCGAAAATCAATGCACATGCGATGTCCAGTGACAGTCCTAGTAGGTATCAACTCGTTTTTATCATTTGTTATCACATTGATTCCACCTTTCTTAGGGACTACATGAAAAAGGCTAACCCATTTGCTATCAGAGATCGGAAAGATCACTCCAGCCTCTAGAAGTTTCATTATCTCTTTCTTTACAACATCTTTTAGAATTGGGTTTAACCTCCTCTGATGTTCTACAGAAGTCATCGATTCATCTTCTAGATGTATCATATGCATGCATAAATCAGGTGAAATTCCAGGAATATCATCTAGTGAATATCCTAATGCTTTTTGATATTTTCTAAGTTCACAAAAGAGCAAGGCAATTTCCACATTGTTCAGTTCAGAATTAACAATGACATGATATGTGGAGTTTGGACCTAGGAATGCATACCTGAGTCCCATGATTATGGACTTGAGTTTGATTTTCGGAGCCTTGAGCTCGCTCCATGGGTCCTTGAGCTGGTCGACCGGAACAATCGCTTATGCTGGTTTGGCATGTTCTCCTTCGCTTAAGCTCAGATAGGCGACCATCATCTCCATGATTTTGCAAGAGTCCATCATCTTTGCATACCTAGCAGCGTCTATGTTCAAGATGTTCTGCTCAACTTCAGCCTTGGTCAATGCGATTTCAAGTGAATCATCGGCTAGGATCTCCTCAATCATCCCTTTTTGAGGTTCCAACACATCATTATCTTCATCCACAGTGGAATTCTGCCCATCCATCATTGGTCTCTTGAACAGTTTATCCATCTCAAACTTCATCAAGATGTCTTCTAGTTGGAGATCAATCCTCCCATTTCTCACGTCGATAATTGCACCAGCTGTGCAAAGGAAAGGACGTCCCATAATGACTGGATCTTTGGGTTCTTCATCGAGTTCTAGAACCACAAAATCGTCTTGGATCATAGTATTTGCCGTTTTGGACATTGAGATCTTCGAGAACACCCACTGGTAGCTTGATCGATCTGTCAGCGAACACCAAAGAGATCATGGTCTGCTTGAACTTGGTAAATCCCAGACTCTTAGCAACATAGTAGGGCATAAGGTTGACACTGGAGCCGAGATCACATAGAGAGCAAGCGAAAGTAGTCTCCCCAATCTTGACCGAGAAAATAAACTTGCTTGGATCACTACTTTTTTTATCACCTTGTTATGTAGCATAGCACTGCATTCCTTAGAGACCAACATCACTTTGTTGTCCCCTTATAACTTTCCTGAGATTAACCCCTTCATCAGACTTCCCATTGAGGGCATCATCTGAATCGCGTCAATCAAAGGGAGTTTGATCGTCAACTCTTCAAGCATTTTCAAACACTTCATCTCCTCACGGTCCTTACGAGATTTCTTAGCTGCCACAGGATAGAGCATATTAGAGCAAGATTATTGGGGGTCCTTGCTATTGGGTCCTTAATACACATATATGTATATGTATATATTATATACACATATATAATATATACATACAAATATATTTTTTTCTAAGGATCCTAACACAAGGACTTCCAATAATGTTGCTCTTAGGGGTGTAGACTCGAATAGGAGGAGCCTCGGCAGGTGTGACATCCGCTTCGGGAACAACCTCTGGGGGTTGTTCTGTTCTTTGTTCTCCAACCGGAACACCCTCTGTAGGTTGTTTTGTCTCTTTCTGCTTTCTTTTTTCAGATGTAGTGAATCTTCTAGGTATTGGGTCCGTGAGTTGCTTTCCACTTCTCAGCTCAACTGCATTACAATCCATGGGATTCTTATTAGTTTTTCCAGGAAGTGTCCCTTGCTGCCTCTTAACACTTTCAGCTGTTTGAGCTAGCTATATATCGATCTGCCTCATGTGGCTGCTCACAGTGTCATACTTAGTATTCAGCTCAGTAAACATGTTGTCCATCCTGTTGTTGATATCTGTGGTAGCCTGGTTCAACGCCTTCACCTGAAACTGTTGACTCTAGAGCAGCTGATGCATCATCTTCCCTAAGACCTTGAGCTCGTCTCGCTGTCTGCTTGATGTTGGTAGAGCAATTTGCTGATTGCTCTGCTGCTTCTGCTGATTCTGGTGTTGATCCTGGTTCTGAAAACGGTTCTGAGACTAACTAAAGATGAAGGTATTTCCCTGAAAATTTTGGGGAAACCCTCTTTGTTAATCAGCACCTTGAGCTTGATTGTTTTGCGCTTGATCCCCAGGGTTCTCTACGTTGTTGCTTCGGTAAGAGAGCAGGTTGGGGTTATTCATGTTGTTTGAGTTCTGGTAGTAGTTCATGTTCTGAATATACCCTTGATTGTTGATGTAGAGCACTTCTTGGTGATAATCTCCTTTCTTTCCATCTTTTGCGGCCTGGTCCTTAGATATTTGCTCAGGTGTAGCTTCCTCCATATACAATACTTGATCTTCATTACTCTTAAGGAGCATATCAAACTTGGCAGTGAGTTCATCTTTCCATTGGGCATCAATGCTGTTGACTTTCTTGGAGAGACCAGTCTCTGGGTTCTTGTTGGCTGAGCTAGCAGCCATGTTCTCTATCAGCTCAAACGCTCTTTCAGTAGTTTGAGTCATGAAATCTCCCTTACTTGCGGAGTTGAAGGCATTGCGAAACTCCCAATCCACACTATCATAGAAAATCCCTACAATGTAGTTATGATCAAACCTGTGATGTGGGCACTCTCTGAGTATGTCGTTGAATCGCTCCCATACTTCATTAAAGGGTTCGTTGGAGTGCTGCTTGAAAGAAGAGATCTTGTTCTTGAGAGCAACCGTTTTTGCTTTGGTGTAGAAGTGACTCAAGAAGGCAGCTCGAACCTACTCCCATGAAGTGAGAGAGCTAGTCGGCAGTGATTTCAACCACCTTGATGCCATGTTGGAAAGAGAGAACGAGAACAACATACACTTAAAAAAGTCAGGCGAAACCCCGTTGAGCGAGTCATAGCACAGATCTCCTCAAAGGCTTCGATGTGTTCCATTGGTATTTCTGCCGGGAGACCATGGAACATCTTTCTCTGCACCAGAGAGATCATGGAGGCCTTGATCTCGAAATCCTGTCGAGCACATGGTGGATGAACAATGGCTGAGCGAGTGGTTGGAAAGTTACGAGGAAGATTCCTTTCTCCAATCCGAGTTGGTTGCTCATGTTGTTGTTATTGTTGAGTAGCCGCTTGTTGAGCTTGCAAGGCATGTTGCATCTACTGTTGCATCAGGGTCATTGCAGCAGTGAGATCATGATCATTGTTATGATCGCCCATGTTGGCGTGAGTAGGTCTTGCTTGAGTTCAGTTGTTCCTTTCTAATCTTGCGAGTTCTTGGTTGTTGAGGGTGATTAATGGACTTGAGGTGTTGCTTTGAGTAATTCTACTTGACATACACCTGGAACATCACCTGGAAACAAAAAAAGAGCAAGTTAGATGTCTTAGACAAAGTATAAAACCAAAAAAAATATAGGTAAAAGCTGGTCCTCGGCAACAGCGCAAAACTTGATACACTAAAAATTGGATCTTTCTACTGTCAAGTTAACAGTTGTAGTTGTTGTATTTGAGATTCAATTCCAGAGGACCATTTTACACAATATCTTATGGGTTTTAATTTCTTAGCTAAAACCTTCAGATTTAACAGAGAACAAGATAAAAATAACAGAGATCAAGGTACAGTTTGAGTTGTTTTAATTTGGGGAAAAGCTAGCCTAGGGTGATTAAAAGGGTGTTAGATATCTTTAAGCCACATAATTATTCAGGTTCGAGTTAAGAACAAGCCCAGAACATAGATCAATGGCTAGAACAGCCCACTGTCGTGGTGCATGTTCCTTTCAGAGAACAGCCCCAGAGACTAAGTTGTCGCTTGTTCCGAGTTCTGTCTATGAACAGTAACAATCAGGTCTACTCAGTTCATATTACACCCTAATATCTACTTTCGCTGATTAGGGATATAATACTTATTCTAAACAGATCATGCAATCTATAACACAGTTAATGAATAGATAAAACCTCAGATCTAACATAAAGTGATCAGATTTATGCTAGCATTAAGTTATGTTTAGAATAAAGGTCATCAATGAATATATAACTTATTTATATGTAGCTTAATAAATCTAACACCCTAACATCCTAAGCTAATAATATTGACTACTCAGGAATTATAGCAATAAACACAGCAAGAAATACTGAATAATACTCCATAAATCGAAATAAAAAACTAAAAATAGGGTTCAAGAAATCTTCTCTAATCGCTAGAACAAGGTGAAGATTTCTTTCTCCCTTACAAAGTATTGAATCCAAACGAGTTTTTGCTGAAAAGTATGAAAGAAAATTGAGCTGAAAGAGTCCTCCTCTAATAATGGTTGTGCCCCTCTTTTATAAAGCTTTTTTGATGGCTGGAAAGAGGAGGAAATAAAATTAAGGCAAATCCCAAAAGATTTTGTAGTTTCCTAAAATATCTTCCTCAGGGATCAAAGCTCTGCTTGATCTTTGGGGTTGTTCTCCGAGACAGAATTCAAATTTTCTTTTTTTCTTCATGTTTTCCTCCAAAGTTCCACAACCTTTTTTGTACCTGAAATGTCTCAAATAGAGCTGTAAATACCATATAATTGCATGAGAAAGATCAAAAAATCACAACCAAAGTATGCTAAAAACACACTATATCAAATGCTTATTGTTCTTATCTTATCATAATACGTTTGCAAGTGAAAATTTTGTTTGAATTCTTTTTGTGCCTCTCAAATCAGCTGAAACTTTGTAGAGAAGTGTGAGTATTTTGGAATCACTTTTTTGTATTGTCTTATGTTTTCGTAAGATATTTGCTAGTGAAAATTCATTTGAAATATTTTTATTCTGTAATCAAATCACCTGAATTTTGTAGAGAAGTGTAAGAACTGTAGATTTACTTTTTGTATTGTCCTATATTGTCACATTATATATGCTATTGAAATTTTATTTAAATTATCTTTATTGTGTTTTCAAATCAGCTGAAACTTTATAGATAAGTGTGAAAAGTTTGAAATCACTTTTCTTTGTATTGTCCAATTGATCACTATATGTTTGCTAGTGCAAAATCCTTTGAATTTTTTTTATTATGTTATCTAATCTGCTGAAACTCAATAAAATAAGTTGGACATCGTGTAAACAATAGGTTAATATCTATATATATTTGTTTATGATTCTTGGTCTAATTTTGTTACACTAACTTTAAAAGTTGTGATAATCTTAAAAAAAATTGTATTGTCTAATCTTATCATAATAGATAGATAAGTATAAAAGAGTTTAAATTATTTTTATTATGTTATTAAATCAGCTGATCTTTGTAGAGAAGTGTAAACTTTAGAAATTACTCTTTGTATTGTCTTATCTTATCACAATTATTTGAATTATTTTTATTATGTTTTCAAATCAGTTGAAGCTTTATAGAGAAGTGTGAGAATTTTGGAATCACTTTCATTGCATTGTTTTATCTTGTCACAATATATTTGCTACTGAAAAAAAAAGTTTGAATTATTTTATTGTGTTATCAAATCAGTTGAAATCTTATAGAGAAGTGTGAAAATTATGAAGTCACTTTATTTGTATTGTATTATTTTGTCATCATATGTTCTCTAGTCGTTAAAATCTTTGATTTTTTATATTATCAAATCATCTAAAATTTGTAGAAATGTGAAAATTTTGAAATCATTTTTATTGTCTTATTTTTCCAATAGATTTGCTACTGTTAAAATCTTTGAATTATCTTTTTGTGTAATCATATATTATGAATTTTCGTAAATAAAGTAGGAAATCTTGTACTCACCTCTTTGTATTACCTAATCTTGTAAGAAATTGTTTATTAGTATATTTTTTTAAAAAAATATTTATCTTATGTTATCAAATCAGCTGAAACTTTGTAGAGAAGTGTGAAAGTTTTAGAATCTCTTTCTTTGTTTTGTATTATCTTGTGACAATATGTTTGCTAGTGTTAAAATATTTAAAAAAAAAATTAATTGTGTTATCAAATTTACTGACAATTGACCAAAAAAATATATGAAAATCTTGGAATCACTTTTCTTTGTATGTAAAAACTTTTATTCATTACAGTGGCATATTATTTTCAATTCAAGAATATAAATCTATAAATAGCATCACATGACCTATTATTTTCATTCACAACACTAAACTATTTCATAAAATTTTATACCTATCCACAAAATGTCACTATGTACATGCGGATATAGCCAAGAAGAAGATAAACTTATATGTAAAATTTATATGCAATTTTCTCAATATCCAATCAAAGGTGCTTATCAAACATTTGATCAGCTCTGGTCTCGTGTGGCAGAAACCTACAAGAATGAGTAAAATACAAATTAGAGTGAACGTTCAAGAAGATCAATCCAAGCTCGAGTTCATATTATTGAAAAAGCAACAAAAAATTACATGCATACATCATATAATGTGAAAATATGCGTCCAAATGGTGCTTCAATGATGATATTGCAAGTGTTAATATATTACTTGTAAATTTTTCATGTTTTATTTGAATAAATAATCATTACTTTAAAATATTTTGCAGTTTAATCAAGCCAAAGTGATGCTAATAGAATATCTAAAATACAAATCAGGTTAGAAGTTTGATCATGTTTGGAATATTATTAAAAATTCGAGAAATTTCAAGACAAATACACCATGCTAGACAAGTGAGAAATCCATGTGGTTTTGGATATACATCTTTCAAATCAGAAAATCCTATTCATGATTCTACTATACAAGCATATCAAGGCTTGTTTTCATTTTCTCTAAATTTAGATGCCAATGAAGATATTAATGGTGGGTTTTCATCTATGTGGCCAATTGGAGTGAAAAAGTCTAAATTAAAAAGAAAATGTGATGATCAAACATCTATCGTAGTCAAAATGAGTTATAACTCATGAGCTGGCTCAACTCAGCTCAATTTTTCGCGAGCACAATCTCTATTTTGTAAGCTCATTTAGTAAATGAATTTATTGATCGAGCTTAAATTAGATCACGAATTATATGAACGAGCTATAATGAACATGAGTCAGCTCATGAGTTTAGTCATTTTTATACTTACAATTATATATATATATATATATATATAATTGTAAGTATAAAAATGAATAAGCTCATACCGAAGTCGTATTCTTCCTAAACACGTTCAATGTTTACTTTGTACCCAATCTTAGTTGTTTGGTTTTATGACCGACGACAATGGTAATATATTTTCTCTCTCAAATTATTTATATTTTGTTATTATTTTAACATTAAATATTATAATTTTTTATTTTATTTTTATGATTTGGACAAATGAAGACTTTGAAGATGAATTGTCTCAAAACTCTCACGAAGAATAGAGATTTCGGATCACTAGTTAGCTTAATTTTTTTTAAGTTTTGGTTTTATTTAATATTTAATATTAGTTTTGGATTTTTTAATATTTAAATTTTGAATAATATTACAGAAATTATTTTTATATTTTATTTTATAATTATTTTATAATTATTACCTTTTTATATCTAGATGATCTGAGTTCGAGTTTACATATTGAAGCTTATATTATAAATGAGCTGAGGTGAGTTAGCTCATAAAAGATCCGAGTTCATTGTGAGCTGAGCTGAGTTGAGCAAGGTAGTTCATTTTGACGCCTTTAATCGTAATCAATACTTTAGAAGAAAGAAACAAATAACTTTTGGAGCAACTGAAAAGATAAGATCAAAAAGAGAACACCACTTAGAGATTCATAGTCAGAATTATGCTTTAAAAGAAATAAATGAGGAGAACAAAATTTATTTCATGATTTAACTTCCATTCAAGATCCAAATATACGTGCCTATGTCCAAGCTGAGCAAACATAGATTTACAGAAAATGGTCACAACACCAAGATCAAGGAACTACTCTTGCATCTACCACATTCAGCCAATATATTTTAATGATTTTGGTGAATCCGGAAATAATCTACCTGATTATTAAGTTTCTTTAGTTAGTACTATGTTAAACTTTTCTTATGTTGCGTTGTTAAATGTTGTGTTAAGTTTGTTTGTGTTTTTTTTCTTAACTTCTTATTAGTTATGTATTTTAATGGTATTATTTTCTATTTTATTTTAGTTTATTTTAAATATGTATTATAATTATTAAGTTGTAAATTATATTTAACAACTCATTATTGATAGTTATATTTTAAGAAGTTTAATTAATATATACAAACTGAATATAAAGTCTTAAAAATTATGTTTAGTGTCAATGTTTTGTTTATGCATAAAAAAGACCGTCAAAAATTAAAGGATCATTATGTAAATAAAAAAATATCAACATCAAAATGAGTTTATGAATAGTGTTGCTTCAATAATGATATAACACTATTCATATAGCATTTTTTTCTTTAAAAATGATGTATCATTTGGAGATGGATTTCACTCATTTTTTTTTCACTGAAAAAAAACTTCAATAACAAAGTCCATAAAGGCAATATAGGGATACAAATGAAACATAAGGACCAAAAAAGAACTACCAGATACCAATAGGCATTTAAACCAAGAATAGAGCATGAACTCTTCAAGAAAGTGAGCTCGAGGGGAATGGGACTTCCCAGCAGTAGCACATATAGCTGAATCACTGAGCTTGTGCTTTAGAAAGAATAGTATGCGAGAGCCAACTAGGGCCTCAAGTAGCAACATACGAGTGGGTGCGAAGGTCAGCTGTAACACTTACAGCAATATCAGTAGACACTCTGTTTCTTGGTTCATGGACATGTATGAGTGACCACGAGTCCAGCCTAGAGAAGAGAAGCATAATGCGCTCGATAAGTGGCTTGAACTCTGGATACCGGTGGGGCTCGATTAGCGATTCTCTTAACTCAATGGAAGAGGCTTCCAATATAACATTTTTGATTCTCATGCTAACCATACTTTCCACTGCCCAATGCAAGGATTTGAGCTCCGCTTCCATCCTTGATGTAGTTCCCGAAAAGGCAAGTCTACTGTGGTTTCTTGGCATTCCTCGACGATCCCTTAACAGCCATCATGCTCCACACAGACTAGAGAGATGGTTTCAAGCCAAACCAATATTTCCCTTTAGGACATCCATAGGAGGCCTTTCCTAGTGAAAAGGAGGAGGCAAGTGGTGTGCAATGTAATGGTCACGACCATCTGAGTCGTTGTTCACTAGGAACCATATGTTCGCCTCTTCCACTAACTTAGTAACGCAGGAATATGCAGAGGACCTACTATTCTCAAACACCAGTTCATTCCTTGACTTCCATAAGTTCCAAAGGATCCAGAGAAAGGTTTTAAAATTACCAAGCTCGGCGTTTCTTTTCTTCGTGCAGGCCAACAAGTAGTGCAAATTGAGGAATGTAGAGGAAGGAGATGTCTTTATAAGTGTCATTTTGATTCACTATTGGAGATGTTTTTATAAGTGTCATTTCATCAGTGTTCCAAAAAAGTGTCATTTCCTCTATTCCATTGAGATAAATGTATTAGAAAAATTGTTTCACAAATATAGATGTTTTATGTTTCATATGCATACATTGTAAACTTTAATAAAACTAATTTAGTTTATTAGATTACTATTGGTTAAAAGATATTAAAAATTGAAAACTACAAAAAAATAATGCATTTATTATAATATTTAATGTGTTTTATAATATGCGTAAACATATTAAAAATATATTTAATAAAAAAGTAGTATTACTTAAAATGAAAAACACTTGTGTGGAGGGATAAATCAAAAGTTGTTTTATTATAATTAGGGTTAGCATGCTATTTTCTACTATAAATATCAAAAATCAAATGTTCACCAAACTATAACAAGAAAAGAGAAACTGAGAATGAAGAAAGAGCAAACGATTTTTATGTTTGGTCAAAGTGTTAGGTTTAGTTAAAACTGTTTTTCTTTTATTTAATTGGTTAATGTAGTTTAGTAAACAATAAACCGATCCAAATCAATGGTTTATATATAATTAAGTTTCGATCCGTGGAGAATAAAATTGCTTTTGAAGAAAAATATGTTTATAATATTCAATTTGGAATAATATAACACAAGTTCGTAATTTGTAATGTTATATTCCCTCCGTTTCATATTAAATGTCGTTGTTGAAATTTTTTTTGTTACAAAATAATTGTCGTTTTCGACTTCCGATACAAAATTTATTAATTTTATAGTATAATTTATTTTTTATTGGTTGAAATAGGATTAGATGTATAGATAAAAGTGTTTTTTATAGAAAATATGTAAAATTAATTATTTTTTATTGGTTGAAATAGGATTATATGTATAGATAAAAATGTTTTTTTATAGAAAATATGTAAAATTAATTATTTTTTATTGGTTGAAATATGATTATATATATAGATAAAAGTGTTTTTTTATAGAAAATATGTAAAATTAATTATTTTTTAATCCGTATGTACAAAAATAGATTCACATTTAATATGAACAGATGGAATATGATATTTCTTCGTAATGTTTCTGATGAGTGAATAGAGCGTCAACCCGAAATGCAGACAGTCGCAGAACCAGTGCCTTCATCTTATTTATTATTGGTTCGTGACTTCGTCGCCACTCTATGCCGTTAGATTGATCTTTTGACGCTCCTATAAATATCTAAAACCATGATCCAACGGCTCAGATATCATATTGCGTGTCAACACTGTACAGAACTCATCACCTAATCTTTCTCCTCTTTTCTATCTCCAGCTGGCCGAAGCCACCGGCTTTGCCCGCTTTCTCTCTTGGGTTAACACATGCCACTTGGTTAAGCCAGTAGTAAAATACCAAAAACCCCCACCGAGCCACACTAATCTTAGTCCTTCTTAATCCACGTGATTCACCTTACATGCCTACTTCAGTAATTTCGTATTTAATCGCCTGTATCACGAGTATTCTTACCAAACGTGCTCTCATGACGTGTTGCAAAGAGATTGGGTGATTTAACACACGTGTCAAAAATCACAAGCGGTAGTCGGTTCGAGATATTTAGAAGATCAAAAATATCTAGCTAACTCGTCCACGTTGGCACTAACACAAGGCCATCTGGAATTATAACATTGCGCTTTTCCTCTTTATCTTTTGCTTTTTCTTCTCTGTTGTGAAACTTGCTCATCTCCACGAATTCGAAATCTCAAGAGGTGAAAAAATGGGAGAGGAAGTGAGGATGAGCGATTACGATGTCTCCGGCGACGGAGATAGGGTTCTTGAATGGGAGATGGGGCTACCTAGCGACGAAGATTTGACATCTCTTTCCTACTCTCTGATTCCTCCGAATCTCGCCATGGCTTTCAGCATAACTCCAGAGAAGAGCCGTACCATCGAGGATGTAAATCGCGCATCGGAGACGACGTTCTCTTCCCTGCGCAGCGGATCTTCCGGTGTCAACACCTCTTCCTCGAACAACAACGTGGAGGAGGAAGATCGAGTCGGATCGAGCAGTCCCGGATCGGATTCGAAGAAACAAAAGACATCCGGCGACGGCCTGGATCTCTCCACGGCGGCGGCGGCGGGGGCGGAGGAAGGAGATTCGGGAACTGAAGATCCTACAGGGAAGACAGTGAAACGACCGCGTTTAGTGTGGACGCCGCAGCTGCACAAGAGATTCGTCGACGTGGTGGCTCACTTAGGGATTAAGAACGCAGTGCCGAAGACGATTATGCAGCTTATGAACGTCGAAGGGTTGACTCGTGAGAACGTCGCGTCTCATCTCCAGAAGTACAGGCTCTACCTCAAACGGATGCAGGGGTTGAGCTCCGAAGGTCCCTCTTCTTCCGATAAGCTCTTCTCCTCTACCCCTGTGCCTCCACAGAGCTTCCATGATAATGGAGCGCCGCCGCCGCAGATGATGCAGATGCCTGTGTATGCGCATCACATGGGTATGCAAGGGTATCATCACCAGAGTCACGGTCATAATCCTTATCATCAGAACCGTGGAGGGTTTGAAGCGAATCCATATATGATGCAGCAGAACAAGTTCGGATCCATGGCCTCTTATCCTCCTGTTGGCGGTGGAAGTGCCAATGAGAATTAAAATGAATCGAATTGGTGAGCTTTGTTTTTTGCTCGTGGAACTGATAATAATTAGTGAAAAGTTTCCGTCTTTAAGTACAGTTAATAATATTCTTACACGATTTGATTTGAAGTTTATCAAGTTTCTTATATTTGCTATAAATTGTATAAAATAAAGTCTTGAGCTTTTTAATCATTTGTTCAATGCATTTTTACATTTTGACAGCTAATCTTGTGACTTTGAGATTTATTGTAATCCAAATCAGAGTCAATTCATCTTCGGATGTATAAGTTGTTCTTGATAACATTGTGTCAATTTACTTGTATGAGCAAAGTAAAAAACATTGGAAGCCTGTGGTCAGATTTTTTGTTGCTTATCTAAAAATAGTCCATTTCTTCAGGTTTAGTTATACCGTTCTTGAGACTATAGTTTGGGTATTTCAACGCTCTCAAAACCCTATGGGTTGGATATTTGATCTGACTTCTATGTGTTCTTTCGAGCATGAGAATGAAAAATTCTCATGCGAGTCTCTTCTCTCCTTTGCACATCTATCTTTCGTGTTATTGTAGTTATCTTCGGTTATTGTCTTGCCGTCGAGGTTATCTCCATTGTATCCGACTATGCCTATCAGGCTTTTAAATTAATATAAACATTTGGTGTCCAAAAAATGGTTATACCGTTCTTGAATCCTCTGTATCTTCCCAGTCTTGATAGTACTTGGATTATTGTTACAGGTTCTTGATTTGTGTCCGCATCGATATGTCTTTATCTTTTGCCGAATTTTCTTTGCATCTACATAGGAGAGATCAAACAACATATCCTGTCGAAGCTTTCTTGGAGCACAATGCATACCTGAAGACTTCTGTCAAGTTTCGTGTACTCACTTTCTAGATTGTGAGGTAAGTCTCTCATGTCTTGTTTCTTTGCTTTGTTAAAGGGTTTATTTCTTCAAGATGGCGTCAGACACAATCTTCATTAACTTTTCAATATACGAATCAGTTTAATCTTTTAAAAGGAGAGCTCACTTTTATCCAATCAAATAGTCTCTCATATGACGGCCTTTTCTTTTCTTTAAGTAACACCCTTTCATTGGACTGGAGAGCCACGTACCAATGAGCTTCCAACACAAGGAAGAAAGTGATATTCCAACAAAAACGTAAACTCTTTTTTTATTCTTCTTGCTGACATGAGTTATTGGTTTTAGCTACGTATGGTTCTACTTTGAGATCTATATAATAATTTAAGACCTTTTCATCTCCAGTGTACGATCATAATTCTATCTATTAAAAGAATCATTTCCATCAATATACTATTCTCTGGACATCACACTTTCAGTGACAACCTTATCCTCATATCACTTGTGTCACCCGTTTGATTTTATCCTAGTAAAGTAAGATTCTCCTAGAATAGAAAACAGCACAAGCCATTCATCCACTACTTTATTTGACCAGGCTGTTATCTTCAGCATTAGACATTTTAACCTTATGTTTTCACTAGCAAGTTATGGTGAACTAAATAGAGACATTTTCTTCAAGAAGTTGGCAAACTCCTCTAGCGAGTTGTGTGAAGAACTTTCACTTCTAACGGAACCTCTTAGTTTCTTCTTCAAACTGCCGGCTCTCTTCCTCATTTCCTCTCCTTCTTCGCCCACCATTAACCTCCTCACAGTTCTCTCTACCGCTCCTCTGTCTAGATCACCTTCCACTTGAATCCCTATTTTCCAAACACACTCCAAGTACCTCGCGTTCACCTTTTGATCACCGGTAAACGGTTTACAGATCATTGGAACTCCTTCCCCGAGGCTTTCTAGTGTCGAGTTCCATCCACAATGGCTCCAAAACCCTCCTACTGCAGGATGAGCAAGCACTTCTTTCTGTGGTGCCCATTTTACTATGTAACCTTGATCCAAAACCATCTCACTGAACTCTTCAGGCATTGACTCTAGCCACTCCGAACCGCGTATTGACCCTGGCCGGATCACCCATAAGAAGTTTTGCTTTTCTTTAATTTCTGCAAGAAAAAAAAAGAATATTCGTGTTACAAATTTTTTGATACTACCAAAAATGGAAACAGAGAAACTCTAGAGGACAACCATTCAAGTACTTGTCGAATACAGAGCGGCAACGAAAAGTCGTGGCACTTGTTGTGCTGAAAATAACGGATGGAACGTTAAACTCTTTAGCTGCAGCTTCTGCAAAGTACAGGAACTCGTCGTAGATGACACATGAGATGCCGTTACTTTCTTGCAGCAACAACTGACTCAGACACTCCTTGAAATCCACGTGACACTCTTTGTTGAGCTTAAGAGCCAACCGAATCTGCCCGAGGTTCTTCAGATCAGACTCAGGTAAGCTTTCTGGAATGGTGATAAACTGAAAATCAGTGGAGTCATCTGGAGGGCTGAAGTAATTGAACTTGGTCTGAGCAACTGTGATTGAGAAACCCTTCAGGTGAAGAGCTTTTGCAAGTTGCATCATTGGAGATATATGTCCTTGTGCTGGAATTGGAACCAACACTATCCTTCTTCTCACCTGCTTTTCCTCCATTTTTCAAAACAACTAAAAATGGTATCTCCTCTATGAGTGTTATTGAAAGAAGTACCTTTCTCATATAACTATCAGATGTTGAAACTGTGAAATAGATGGACAGATAGATCTAGATCCATTAGATCTCTGTGAGCTGGAAGGAAGGAGGGACCACTGATTGTTTGTTTATTTGATTAGATTCTTGGTAGCTGCAAAATACTTTATTGATATCAATTAACAAACCAACCAATAAGCCAAAATGCTAGTTTACAAAAATTCAGCAATACCGAAATTAGTAAATGTAAACGTACCAGTTGTTATTACTTATTCCTATTACAGATTTTCACCTACTGGGGACGTTTTGGCTTGGCTTCAGAATTAGGTGTCCCCTAAAATTCTTCCTCACCAGCTATGCTGCTGCATCTAGATTCTAGTTTAATAGCAGCTATATAGTTAGAAGACTATCTTAGTGTAGATGTGTTCTTTTCTGTCATATATATATATATATATATATATTGGTAAAGTTTCTTCTTTGTCATATGCTGTCATCTCTTAGAACTTAGGGTTATGATTTTACAAGTAATTGAACTTGGTTTGAGCCACTGTAATTGAGAAACCCTCACATGTGGTCATGATGTATGTGAATAAGGTGAGGCGGTTACATCTCTTTATCTTGTCAGAGAGAAACCAAACACAAAAGCAAAGATGCTTCCTACTTCTTGATCCTCTTTGGCTTCATGTAAGATGTTCCAAACAGAAAGTTGTCTTTTCTTATGAAACAATTCCATTTTGGGCAAACTGCCAAAAGACACACTCCTATTTGATTTGAATTGCTATTTATTTGGATAAAGAAAGAACCAAGTACTTATTTTGAGCTTGTTCTAAACAATTCAATGATCTGTAGTAAAACATGAAGTGTAGCTTCTCACTCTGTCTTTTAAGTACTTGGCGAGCTCATCCAATGCTTTGTATGAGGAACCTCCACTTCTTACAGAGGCTTCAAGCTTCTCTTTCAAAACAAGAGCTCTCTCCCTCATGCCTGCAACTTCTTCATCCAGCATCAACCTCTTCACGGCTATCTCGACCCCTCCTCTTTCTACTTCACCTTGAAGCTGAAACCCTATCCTCCAAACACTTTCTATATATAGTGCGTTTAACTTCTGCTCCCCATTAAAAGGCCTGCAAATCATCGGAACTCCTTCAACTATGCTCTCAAGCGTTGAGTTCCATCCGCAGTGGCTCCAGAATCCCCCCACTGCATCATGTCTAAGTACTTCACCCTGCGGTGCCCATTTCACAAGTGTATCCCTTTTCAGACACAATCTTACTGACTTCCTCTGGCAATGACTCAGAACCAGGTCGGATGACCCACAAGAATGGCTGATTGCTATTACACAATCCCCAAGCCATCTCCAAAACTTCCTTGGTCTCCATGTGAGCTATGCTTCCCAAGCTTATGTATATGACAGACCTCGGTACCTGCTTGTTCAGCCATTCAATGCAGCTCCTGTCCTCTTCAAGTAAACTAGAATTTGCTGAAGCTGTAATGTGAAGAGGGCCCAAAGAAAATAATGGAATATTGAGTTCTTGTTGCAGCCATGATAGAGACGAGCTCTCTAGACAGCTCGTTGTGTTGATAATAACAGCAGAAGCCGTTCTTTTGTTATATACTTCCCTACATATCTCCAAAAATCGATCCAGTGGACCCATTCCTGAAATTGGTAGGTTTTTGTATCTTACTGGATGTAAATCTTCCACCACCTTGTCTTGTACTTCAGGATCTGAAAAGTATTTTTTTTAATAAAAAAATAATTCTCTGTTAAGTAAAAAGACGGGTTGCAGAATGGTTAATAAGCTAGTATTGACTACCTTCAATGTCCATCAAGAATTTCTCAGCATTGAGTTTGCTTAAAACACAGCCGCAAGCATGATTTGTAGCACTGCCAGTGCTTAATATGACACTTGGGATCTTGAACTCTTTAGCTGCAGCTTCAGAGAAGTACATGAGCTCGTCATAGATGATGCAGGCGATATCATTGCCATTTTGTAGCAATAACTGAGCTACATAGTCCTTGAAGCTTGCCTCACTTGTTTTGTTGAGCTTCATGAGAAACTCGACTAGTCCGAGGCTCTCTTGTTGAGACACTGGTACGCTTTCTGGTATGGTTACAAATTGAAAACTAGGGAATTGTTGAGAAGAGTTTACTTGATTGCATCCTACTTGAGCAACTGTAATTGAGAAGCCCTTAGAGCTAAGGGCTTGTCCGAGTTGGATCATTGGAGTTATATGCCCTTGTGCTGGAAATGGAACCAACACTATCCTTCTCTTCTCTGCTATTTTTTCCATTGCTTCAACCTTTTTTCTTCTGTCCCTCCTTCGTATCTCAATGCAGACATCCCTTCATAATAAGTGATCCATATTATTAGGTGTTCAAGGACAAAAAGGAAAGTGATCCAATATTATTATTAAAATTTAGCTCCCACATATGGTTATATAATTAAGTGTTCCTCTAATGCCAAATTTAAAAAAGAATAACCTTCCATTGAGTTGTAGAGTCACGCCCACGTTCCACAAAAAGCCAATAATTGTGTTGGACTATAGCTATGTATTTCTTCCGTATATGACAGATTAATACTATTATAACAGAAATACAAAATTGTACCCAACTTGTTTTTAGGTTACTTTTTTTTCAAAATACTATATAACCAGGAATTTAGATACGTAACCAAACATATAAATTTGTCATAGCAATTAAGCTGCCTAGCAAATATTTTTATATTTGTGATTTGATTTGTATTGTAAAGATATTAATTTTAAACAAATTTTAGATTTGGGATAATTCTTATTATTAATAATTTTAATTATTTATCTGATAAAAATAATTTAAATTCATTTTTATTTTTAAATAATTTATATATTTTATTTATCAAGGGCATAAACGATATTAACCGCTCTAATTTTTAACGTGAGAACTCCGTTGTGAAAAATCACTTCGCAAATAATAGTATAGATATATCTAATACAACTACAATTTAAATATTAATAAAAACTTACTCGGGTAAATATAGTTAAATCAGGTTATTAAATAAAATCAACATACTCAGATAAGGCCAACATGTGGTTACTTAGAGCATGATTAAAGGGGAGTTTTTAATGGGTTCTTAGTGGGTGAGGTCCACCAAAACTTTAATAACCACCTCTTAAAAATCCTAAATAAGAACTCATTTTGTTTAGGTTATTGTACTGTTTACGGGTTCGATTGACACGTGACGACCCGCGATCGGTTGATTTTTACTTCTTTTTTTGTTAAAAAGTTAAAAAAAAATAAAAATAAAATAAGAACTCCATAAGGGGTTTTGGGTTAATCATGGTCTTATGGACTAGACATTAATCCTCTATTAAGCTACATGTGGAAATTTAAGTGTCTCCAAAGTAAAACATTTTATTTGGCAAACTATAAAGGGTGCAATTCCGGTTGCAAAGAATTTGAGGGCAAGGGGTATTGTTTGTGACACACATTGTACTATATGTGGTGCTGAGGAAAAATCTATTAATCATATTTTTTTTTAATGTCTTTCGGCTCTGCAGACATGGGCTTTGTCAAAGAACCTTCTTCCCTGGGTATCTTTCCAACCCCGTCGATTTTTACAAACATGGATTATCTTTTTTTGGCGACTACTAGAGAATTATGATTTTAGTTCTTTTTCTTGGATTCTGTGGTATATTTGGAAGAATAGAAATAACAAAATTTACAAAGGTAGCAATGTGACCCGCAGGAAATTCTTCGGATAGCGGAAGTGGAGGGTGAGGTTGGGTAGATGCCCACTTACCTATCCCAGATCGGCAGCCGGCCATTTTTTGTTATCTGATCGGCTTTCACTAGCACATTCCAGAGTCTGTTTTGTTGATAGTGCATGGAGCGCACATGATAAGTTCTCAGGACAAGGATGGTTCTGCAGAACTTATAGTTCAGAAGAGAAGATGATGGGGTCCATGAATCTCCGAAGAAGTTCATCCGCTTTACATGTAGAATGTGAAGCTTTGTTATGAGCTATAGAGTGCATGAAGACTCTTAATTTCTCAGACATAGTATTTGCAACAGACTGTTCTCAATTAGTGAAGATGGTGTCATCACCTGAAGAATGACCAGTTTTTACTACACACATGGAAAAATTCCACGCAGTAAGAATTTACCCCCTACCTTCAGGATCCAACATGTTTCAAGAGCTCTCAATTTAGTGGCAGATAAGCTCGCACGTGGTGCTAAGTGCTACCCTTATACTATGTTCTATGTTGATTCTATGCCTCCGACTTGGCTGTCTGATCCGAAAGAGCATATAGAGAAATATAGTTCTATTATTTTTGACAAAAAAACAACTTACTCTAAAGTTCAGCCTGTGGTAAGATGTTAACTAAAGGAAGAGATAATTCAACATTCATTTATATCTGGTACAGTGCATTTCCTATATTTGACTACATTTATTTATAGTCCACTGATTTACATAAGAATAATTTCATTATTATTCACGACGATTAACTCTACCAAATAATTATGTTAACTAGATCGTTTTCCGTGCTTTGCGCAGATAATTACTATTGAAATTTACTAAGGATTTAGTTGTGTGAATATCAAATATTGTAAATCTTCTAGTGTTCATAATGATATAGTATAAAAGGAGATATATGTTCTGATTTTTGTTGTTTGAGTGTTGCATATAACTTTGTTTTTCACATTTTTATAATAAAATTATTTCTATTAGTTTGTCAAAATACTAAAATTAAGTTCAAATTATATAGACAGCTCGGAAGATGTCGCAGTGGAAGTTGTTCTTAGTTCTGTATTCATGACAATAATCTATTTTTGAAGTCTTTAATGATTTTTATTGTCTTATCAAAGTAAAAACTATGTGGCCAATAATAAGTAATAGTTTCTTTATAAATAAGAATTATTAATCAATATGTATTATACACCTTTAAATTTGTATTTGTTTGTTAAAATATTTTGGATAATTGCTTGTCACCACCAAATATATATATTTTTGATTGTTTATGTTGTACAACTCCCTAAATAAAAATGTTTGGTTGGGCTATAGTGTAAGCTTCATTATCATTCATATGTAATATAGTTTTATATGAGTTAGGATGTCTGTTGGGAAATTGTCAAAAAAGTACATTTCTACTACCACTTTTCATGTTTAATTTAATCACTTTTACCCTTATTTTTTAAGAGTGAAAAAGACACTTACAACCCTAGGATTAATTAATTTAAGATTTAGGGTTTAGAATTAAGAGGTGGAGTATGGTTTTGGAATGTGAAGCTTAGGATTTTAATTAATTTAAGAGTGTTTTGCGTCTTTAAAAAGAAAGTATTTATGACAATGTCTCTTTAATGAAAGTAAAGATGAATAATAATACCAATAATGTGGTAAACTTGAAATTTCTGCATGTATGTTTTGCAATGTAAAAATTATATTTTGAAAATACCTTAAATGCAGTCTAACTGTGAGTTTTGTTTCTACTTTTGAATTGTAATCGTTAGTTGACCATTTAATTTAATTTATTGTGTTTTATACAACCAACTACAATTCTCTTTACAACAATTAAATAAAAGCATTCAAGCTTTATTAATAATATTTAAAGCTACAGTCTAAAATCTTAAAAAGAAATATTGGCTCCAGAAATCAAAAATTTGACAACTTTATTTTAAGTGTTTTACAGTCTTTGAAATAATTTTGCAGCAATAAAATCTAAAGCTAAAGGGTGGATACTTTAGCTTTAGTTTTTCTGCTTTAGAAAATAGGTTGTGAGTTTCATTGCTTCGGATTTAATTATTTTGTTGTAAATTATTTCCAAAGCACTAAATAAAACTGTAGAAAAAAATGATTTTGAAAGCTAACGTTAAATCATTTTCAAACTTTTTGACTGTATCTTTAATTTGAAAATTTAAAGTTTGACTTCTCTAGAAAAAATGCTTTACAAAAAGAGTGGATGTCCAAAGCACCAATCAACCTCTATAGCTACATAATTTACAATTTAAATTTTAAAACAAAAAAATCCAAAGCTACAACCGCTACCAATCAGCCTCTTAAAATACCAATACCCCATTGTTGTAGCTTAATAACAACTTAAAATTGCTTTTATTTAAATATCTAGATACTAATTTAGATGATAAAACATCTTCAAAATAAATAATCTTATTGATCATAAACATTCTCCCTCAAATTCAATGGTAAGGGATTATTTCTTCATTCATATGCAATTTGCTCATGTTCTAAATTCACAAATATTTTACTTGTAAATCAAATTTTGAAAGTTAAATTGCAGAGTAGAGATGAAAAAATTGAATTTTGTTTGCTTTCTGAATGATATTGCAAAATGATATTATTAGTATTATAAAATTTTCTTATAAAATATTTAGTAAGAAAACTATAGTTTTCTACAAAGATTATATATATATATATATATCTTAATTTAATATTTTAATGTAATTTATAAAATAAAATAAATAAAATAATATGTTAAAACAATAAACATATGAAACTATATATTTAAAACAATATATTTAATTATAGATATGCATCGGTTTGTATAATAGACGGAGCAGAGCGGAAATCTGTCTTTATTTTTTTTTAATATATGTGATTCGTTCTTTTTTACGAATATTAAATTTTAGTGTTTGTTTTGATTCAAAGACTTACGAATATCCGTTTTTTTCAAATTAAATTGAAACGAATCAAATCAAAAGTAATGGATAAAATGCAAGTCCTACCTGATAGCTCTCTCCGTGACAATGTAGTTATTGGTTGTGTAATTGAGCTGAAATCAGATAAAATTAAGAAAGAAAAAGCATAGGATAATCTTGTGGTTCAGCTAGTGGTACATGGCATATGGCTTTAGTACACTCGCTGAGGCAGACACATTCGATTGTACATTCAACTTTGCTTTTTTTTGTTTGTTAGGTACAAGTTCATAATGACACCCATAAAATTGAATTTTGCTCATAAGTGAAGACATACCTAATGGTTGGTCATGTTTTTTGCTTTGAATAAGTTCTCGTTGAATAAATCCTTGAATTACAATTCTCTGTTAATGATGTGAAGATTAATACGATGTTTAAAATGAATTAAGGGAACTAAATTTTGAAGAATTTACGAACATGTTTGTCGATGAGGAGCATTTTGAGACCAATAAGGGTCTTTTTGATTGGATATCGAGCCTGCCAGAAATTAATCAGACGATAGCGTAACTGGATTTCATGGGGACCTAGTGAGATATCTTTGAAGAACATAACTTCATGGACATTAGCGGAGGAGATAGGGGACTCTCCGTTTGGTTTCATCGCCATGGCTTGACTTAATTACTGCAGGTTCTCTGGTTTTGGTTTGTAGCAAGGTAAGAAAATACAATATATAAAGAATGAGAAAGATTGAAAGTTGAAAAGAAATCATTAAGAGGATATTAAAGTCACGATTGATTGCAAAGGAAGGTTTGAAGAAGTAGAAGAAACCCAGAAGACACAACGGAGGTTGAAAGAATAAAAAAAATCAGAAAATGGTTTGTCTATCGACATTTTACGGGTGTTAAGGTCTTTTAGGATGGGCCAAAAATGCACAAAAATAAGATTTTAGAAATGAATGTCATCTGGGCCAGATAAAAATATGAGCCCATTTATGCAAGAGAAGATGATATGACAATTTAAAATATTTTGATTGGTTAATTTATTTTTAAAGAATGTAGCAGCTTCTCTATTCACTTTATTAAACTTTTAGTATTGTTAGATTCAAACCACGAATAGATCACAGTTCTCTTAATATAATACAAAAGATAAATGTGTTCTGAATACTACCACTAAACATTTATCAGTCGTAAATTAACTATTAACTATTAACATGACCCTACATGCTATTCAAAAATGGAATATAGCTATGTATTTCTTATATTATTCTGGTGTTCATAAATGATGTCATTTATATATTCTGATATGTAATACCCTTAACTGGTTAATATAGTTTGTTTGGATCCATGTAAATAGTGAACATGAGAAATAAAACAAATATATGGCTACTTATGGCCTATATAATTTGGTGTACAAAAACTATGTAATTTGTATTTGAATATAATCATTTTTTTTGACATCGAAAATCATAAAACTCATAGAACTAGTTTGCAGCCTCTAGGCCAGCGTAGGAAGCTAGCCAGCTTGGTGCAAAGCAGTTGACGAAGAAGGACCCAAATACGCGTGATCTTCCCCCTTTCGCAAGAGAGTCTGCACGGATGTTCAAAGATCTTGGGATGTATGTAATCGAGAAGTCTATAAAGTCGTCAGATATCGCTTTAATCTCATCTAGCTCCGGTGCCATTGCTGGCCAATCTTCTTCCTCCTTTATCAACTTAACTAGTTGTTCGCAGTCAGACTCAAAGTGTGCTTCTCTCTTTCCTTGCTGTAGAACTTCGTGCATTGCCCATAACAGGCCTTCGGCTTCTGCGTGGAGAGGAGAAGCTGCAGAGCTTAGTCCGCGCGCCCCAAACAGAGTCGGGGACCCTTCTTCAAGCAGTACGAAGCCCAATCCAGCTCTGTCCTTCTCGTTTATCCAAGATGCATCAGTTTGGCATCTCCATTTAGCTACCGGGGTCGTCTCCATTGTATTCTGGTTTATTTGTTGTGCAAACTGATCATAAGAAAATGATCTCCATATATTATAACCACAAGATTATGCAACAAATCGTGTATTTAATGTGTACTCGAGAAACAATAGCATCAAGTATCTTCCTAATCCATGGTTTGTATTTCCTAAGCACTCAAACAATGTAAAGTGGAAACAAATCACAATGATCTTATCTATAGGACCAAATATTAATGTTTCAAGATCTTAACTTTTTAAATTTTAACTATATCTTTTTAAACTAAGTTGTTAACAATCTTAATTTTTTCCCAGTGAGATTATTAATTTAATATTTTAAATATTCACAATAGTAAAACAAAATATTTTGGAATGTTTCTAATAATATCGACAACATTAAAATTATTCCTCAAGCAATATAAATAACAAAATTAAACTAATACTGACATATAAATAACATTTTGGTTTTCTCTAATATTGTTTTCTTCATTAATTCGAATAGTACAAACTTCAGTCTAAAAAGTAACAAATCTAATAATTCATTTAATTTATGTAATATTTAAAAGTATATTAATTTTTATAGAATATTATCATATTTCTCTAGGGTTTTTACAGGATCAACTTGTGCCGAATCACGAGTTAATGACGGATTTTTAAATTCTTACCAGGTTTCATTGAGCTTTTAATTAATAGATTTTTCATTAAATCTGAACCCGATTATATACGAATCACCGGGTTTATCGGTTTAACCGTGGATCCAGATCGGATATAAAAACATTGAATAAAACTAAGGATACACATATAAATATTTTATAACCTAAATATGTATATGATAATTCAAAATAGTAGATAATATCAACTAAAAGTTTTTACCCAACAATCAAACCCGCACTTTAATAATGCGCGTCAAAATCTAGTTATTTATAATTCTTGTTCGAAAATGCATCAACGGGTTGTGGGCATGGCTTATTTCATATACCTAAGTTAGGCTCTAGAAAATAGGATATTACTCCCATTACTGTATTTAAGTAATTCACTTTATGGAAATAAAAAGTGTACCATATCAAAATTGTGACAATCATAGAGATCAACATGATTATGAAAGATCAAGAATAAAATCTACAATTAGTAACTTAATATTTATCCTTAATATACATTTTATATTAATTTAGAACATTATATTAAAAATTCTATATAAACTTATGCATAAAAAGTCGAATACTATTATGTTAAACATTTTTGTATTTTTATTCTCATAGTTATGGTATCAAAACCATCCAATGTTGGTTTATCTGTGTATGTTATTCTCATAACTGTTCTCATTTACCGCAAGAAAAGATATGATAGTGATGAAAATTATAAATTGGTAGTATAGTCACTATTATATTCATACAAAGAGATGATAGTCATTACTAGTTACCTAGTGGCATTGTACATTGCCAATATTGTGAAGATTTATTCAGTCTCACACATGGTTAACAAGTATTAGTTTATATGAGGATTTTTGGAAACGCATGATTTTTTTTGGAAAGATTAAGAAAATATTGAAAAAATGAAAAAATATATAAGACTACAAAATTAACATTTCTTTAATACACTATATGTAGGTATAATAATATATGTTAAATTAATTTCTACATATTAAATTTAAAATATTTAGTTTCTAATATAATTTTCTTAAAAATTTTGTAGTATTAATCTCATCAATTGATCACATTTATCTATAGTATTAAAACAGAACACTAAAAAATCTATTTACAAAAGATTATAGTTGGACCATTTCATTTAAACTTTTTATTTCTTTTTGTTTTCGATAAACTCTATCGGCTGGTCCGGAATAAAATATACACTATAACCTAACACATTATTTAAATATTTTCCAAACAAAATATTTTAAAATATATTTTTTAAATATCTATTTATATGATTGCATTTTAATACTCTCTTTTAGTATCTTTTTATTTAAATGTAAATATATTGTTACTTAATATTTAATTTCAAATAATAAAATTTCATAATTAATTATTATAAATGAATAATAATTCATTTTTTATTTATAGAATAAAAAAATCATTTCTATAATATTTTTATATACATAATTCATAATCAAAATCATATTACTACACCAATTAATAAATATAAAGTAACTTAATCCATGTACTAGGTATCTTATAAATGGGGGAATTTCAAGTTTACCACTTTTGTTGTACCAATTTTCATTTTTACTTTCATTAAAGAGGTATTTTCAAAAATACCACTTTTTAAGAGTTAAATTTTTTAAAATTAATTAAAATTCTAAATTTTACATTCCTAAACTCTACCTCCACCCTATACCACCCCTTAACTCTAAACCCTAAATCTTAGATTAATTAACCCAAAGTTATAATTTTGTTTTTTACTCTTAAAAAACAAAGGTAAAAATGATTAAGGTATTTTTGAAAAGTAATACAAGGAAAGTGGTATTTTGGCAATTTCTCCTTATAAATTATAAAATAAAATAATTACATATACAGAACAACATATATTCAAAATTTTACAACATACTTCAACTTATTACAAAAATATTAAGAAATATATTTAAAATAATAAACAATTTTATATTTAATATACATATTTAAAATAAAATATTAAAAGATAAATGATATATTTGAATTTGATAAAATACAATACTAAAGTTAGTTGATATTAATAGTATTTAATTATATGTTACATCGAACTATTATGATGTTTTAAAATTACATTTTGCAGATTATTTCATAAACATGTAAATTTTTATCAAGTATGAGATGAGTTGAATGACATACAATTAACTTTTATTATAATAAAATAAATTTTAACTAATATAAAATAAAAATAAATCATATTATAATTTTAAAGCTGTAAAATATAAGTAAAATTAATACGAGATGAGTTATATAAATGAATTATATTATTTTAATAAAGTTATATTTATATAAATTTTATTTTAATTATTTATATTTTTAAAATCTTTATTTAATAAAAATATTTATGTATAAATTTCACATCTTCAGTAAATAATTTTTGATTAAAAATTAGTTTCGCTCTAGTATTGACCCTATGCTATGCATGGGAATAATTTTGATTATAAATAAAACCAATTTCTTAAAAGCCAAATCTCAATCATATATAACTGAACATGACATGTATAATTTAACCTTGAGTTACCAAGATATGCGTATACATAAAGATATTAACACAGATACATAATTAACCATAAACATATAAAGATATAGAGACTCTTATTGCTGGAGTTATACGAAGAATGACCAATATACGGTTAAGTCAGGTTATTGGGTAGCTCAGAATCTTCTGAGAGAAGATGTGGCGAGTGGAAATCTAGAGCCTAGTATTACTGCACTTCAGGCCTTTGCCTGGAAAGTCAAGGCACCCCCAAAGATGCGTCATCTTATATGGCAGCTGTTGACAGGACATGTGGCGGTCACAAAGAATCTAAACTATAGGAACTTGAGATGTGATAATTATTGTCTGAGATGTGGGGAGCCGGAGGAATCAGTTACACATGCTATATTTGAGTGCCTTCCTGCTCTACAAGTAGGGGCTCTATTTCGACGCCGTCTGGGCAGAACATATTTCCCATGTCGAGTATATTTGCTAATATGGATTACCTTTTCTGGAGAAAGAACGAGCTAGTTGGACATGACTCGTGTAGAGATTCTTTTCCATGGATAATCTGGTATATCTAGAAGGCTCGAAATGATAAATTATTCAGGGGAATTGACAGAGATCCGACGGAGATAGTTCGATATGCAGAAAGTGAATGTCTCGCGTGGTTTAAGGCAAATGAGGGGATCAATCAAAATCCACAACTGAATGAGAGCGAGACAGTTCAGACCTTATGTCTTGACAATATTTGCATGGTGGATGGTTCCTGGACTGCCACGGATCAGTACAGCGGATGCAGTTGGGTGTGGAAGACATACAATGGGAAAATTGAACTTATGGGGATGCGAAACTTAGGAAAGAGAGAGACGGCCCTTCATTCGGAGTTGGAGGCTCTGAGATGGGCAATGGAATGTATGCTTCAACACTCGTCCTGTCAGCATTTTGGCACTGATTGCAAAAATATCATCGCAATGGTAGCAGAACCGCAAAAATGGCTGAGCTTTGCAACAAAACTGGAGGCGATACAAACTCTGTTAATTTGTTTCCCAAGATTTGAGATATGCCATATCCCGAATAAGCACAATGGAACAGCGGATGCATTAGCTAGGAATGCTCGTTCTTTTCACAGAACTATTTGTTTTGTTGGTTGTTCTATTCCGGTCTGGCTTCCCAGACCACCTCAAGCTTGAGTAATAGAAAGATCGTTTGATGAGAAAAAAACATATAAAGATAAATAGATTTGGTTAAAAACTTGAATCGGTCTTAATTAGGTTGTTGAATATAAATATTACTTTGAAGCTTACCTTTTTGTTTAACGTCTTGATGTTTTTTTCTTTTAAAACTTTTCATAAATTGATCTTTTATGCTAATATGGCTTATTACTCTCGTAATTCATTCTTTCTCCATCTAGCTACCAAAAAAAAAAATATATTACAAATCCAGTGCAAACATTAAAGGTGGTGGAAGCGTGTGAAACTTTTATCCAAAGCCTTACTTCTGATTCCATCTTGTTTGCTTTCTAGCTTTATTTTTCTTTTCCAGTTTCTTTTGCTAAATTGTAAATATTTCTTAATGAAGATCCGGTTATAAGTTACTAAAACCAAGAGATGCTTTTCAGCCGATCAGGTTTAAGAGGTAGCAAAAAAATTTTAAAAACCCCAAAGAACCTAAAAGATTAACACCAAGCAACCAAAACAATGGCCTGCGAGAAGTTAATATTACATTGAAGCACAAAGACAGCATTTTGAGCTCCCATACCAAAGCACTTCATGTTCTACTGGTTTGAAACAGAGAGCATGAGAATAACCTGAAGGCAACTTCGATCGAGTCTCGCTGAAGTGACTCCTAGCAGGCATCGACGGAAGCGCCTGGCTCATGCCCCGGAGCTCCGCTAGAGGAAGAGGACGTCGATGAAGTAAAGCCCAAGCTAACACAGAAAAAGTTTACTTAGGAATTAAACTCAACCCTGGTCTTTTTATTCTGTTTTGATTGACTGAATTTTTTCAAATGTTTTTGTCTCTAGATCTCATAAATATAAAAGAAGAACAGAACATAGACAAAAGAAAGAACATGAGTGAGTTTGTGGGAATATCAAGAAACCGTTAGATGGTTATGTTTTTTCTTTAAGTATTATTTTTTTGTTTTCTTCTGATAAAATGTTAAATTTATAATACTAATTTTTAGTTTTTGACAGAAATACAAAGCATATTGAAACTAAACAAAACATCTACTGATAAAGGATTTTTGCTAATCCTAGATCAAAACAGTATAGGTGAGTGTCAATCCAATCCTAAGTGACCATGATGTAATGAGAATACAAGTGTGTGCTTGATCTAAGTGCAATCAAGATTTTAATGTGAACAAATGACAAATAAGTAACAAGGCAAGCAAATAACTAAACTTATAATCAATAGAAGCAAATAGGATTCATGAGTTTAGACATTTGATTTCAAAGTGACTAAGATCCAATCTATGAATTTCAAGCTTTCAATCAATTGTTTTCCTTAAGTCTAGATCACCAAGATAGATTAGTTATTTTCCAAGATACTAATCCCTATGTTTTATTGCATCAAACATCAATTCCCATTGGTGAACATGCAATCTAATCAAGTCTTTTAACTATCTAGCAATCTTAACATCAAATCCCTTTGGTTATTCAAGCTAGAGCTTAGTTGAGTTGGTTCACACATTTCATCGAACACCTTCCGGGTGAGAAATGTCTATAGATCAAGATTACGATTAGCTAAGTCTAATCTAGCACTAAACACACTCAATAAGCAAGGATACAATAAATCTAACACTAAGAATCCCTAGATCTTCTCTTAATCACTCTAATCACCCTAGCCCATGGATCCAAAAAGAGTCTACTCACTAATCTTCATAATTAAGCTTAAACCCATGATAGATTTAAGACTAATCATGTTAAGAAGAAGAAATAGACGTAATAAACTCAAGAAAGAAAGATTAAACTATTAAAGATTCAAGCTTTTCTCCAAAATATCAATGTGTTTAAAGAGAAAAAACAAGATTCTCCTAGATTAGGTCTAAAAAGTATTTATAGTAGTATAAAAATGAACCGGGTTAACCCAACAAACCTGGACTAACCCAAACATAAGTGAAAAAAAATCTCGTTAAACTATGGATGTTGACTTTGGTAAACTCACAGCAGCCTTTGGACGCGTCGTTAGGCCGTTGCGCCATAGGCCGTGCCAGCATTTAAGCACCGAGACCCTCTTGATTTGCTTAGCCGCGGCCAGTGTAGCCGATGCAGCTTCCTGCGTTAGACTTCGCACCAACTTCATTATATTTTCGCGGTCGTCGCATACCGCTACACAAAGCCGCACCAGAACTTGGCTGAGAAGATATGTTGTCGTCTAGAGACAGATACGCATGCTGCTGCAGAAGGCCGCTGTGAGCATCAAGCTGGTTTTTGACATGTCATTTGGCCGCTGCGTCACAGGCCGCTGCAACACTTTGTCTCGATAATTTTGATGATTTCCTACTCGTGGTCTCCGTAACCGCTGCAATAGGCCGAGAGAGAACCTGCAAAACTTCATCAACACTCCACAGTCACCACATACAGCTGCGTAAGGCCGCTCCAACACTTGGTCGAAATAAGGTACCATCATTTGGGATTAACGGGGTTACAGTATCACTGCTAATTTTGGCATGGCTTTTAGGTCGATGCGACCACAAGCCGCTGGGAAAATTGGGCTCCATTTTGTTTCTCGACCAAAATCACCCTTTTTTGTCTCAAATCAAGTTCCAAATGCTCAAACTCACCAAATAACATCTCCATCACCTAATAGGGACAAATGTATATGCAATACACCTAAATATACTCCAAATGCATCCAAATGAACAAACTGAGAACTAAAATGATTGCTAAAACCATGCAAATATACAAGATATCAACTCCCCCAAGTAACTTTCAAAAACAAGATGAGGAAAAAGTGTGAAGGGGGGAGCTCTTTAACAAAAGAGATTCTCCAAAATCATTAACAAAAGAGATTGTCTACAAGTAACTTTCAAAAACAAGATGAGGAAAAAGTGTGAAGGTGGGAGCTCATTAACAAAAGATATTCTTCAAAATCATTAATTTGATATTCTTACAAAATCATACTAAATAGCAAGAACAAGAGATCCTATCAAACTCTAGCTTCGATAGGCCTATCTCAACTCCTTGATTTTTTACACTCATCATCAAGATTTCACAAACAAGCCAATTAACCAACTCTCACATTCATTAAACAATAATCAGAAGTGCACTCTTGCAAATGGGCAATTGGTCCTAATCATTGGCTTGGTGAGAAATAGGCTGAAGCTATGGTGAAGTAAGAAGGTTATCAAGTTCTTTCATGGTGGTTTACTATCAAGAACTAGTTTAACAACATGCATAATATATCTAAGCAAGAGAACAACTCATGTATACAACGTTTGATCCTCATTGCTCTACCCATTTTCTAGACACAAAGCAATTACTACCCTTGATTCCCAATGTCAAACTGCCTTCCACTCACTCAAAGACCCCAAGAACACTCTCACGTTTAGAACTCTTTGTTTCTTTTGTCTACTAGGGATTCTTTTACTCTCTTTTTTAAGCCTTAGCTCTTTTTCTTTTTCTTTTTCCCCACTCTTTTGAATCTTTTTTTCTTCTCTTAGGGGTTTTCTTTCTTTTGACACTATTAGAGCTAATATTTCTTTTTTCTTTGATCCCTAATATCTTATATTTTCTTTATACTTTTGAGTTCACTCTTTTCACTCACTTTTCTCTCAACCCTTCAAGATCAAACACTCAATACTCCCTTCCCATCATATGAGCTAGACAATCATGAGATCCTGAAGCTATCAAGTAATAAGGACCAACCATTGTTGTTCCCAATATTCTCAACATTATGCACATATCAAGCTTTCAGAAGATATCTCACTCAATAAATTATTAATGGCTTGAAAGGAAGGTATGGTTAAGGGTGTGGAGAACCATTCAAAAGAGAGATGGCCACTTGAGTTGCCAAAGATTGGTAAAAGGAATAAGACTAACTCAAGTGTGTGTGAGGTAACCATGATCAAGCACAACAAAATCCCATAAGCAAGATAGATTAGGTTCATTAACTCAAGTAAGATTGGATTCGGGTTCAAGGACAAGCAAGCTTCATCAATCGAATAAGTTTCAAAAGGAGTTTTCAAGGCTCGAAGTCTACAAGTTCATCAAGAAGATGCTCAAGCTACTTATCATGATTGAGAAGGGTATCACATTGAGTTCTTTGCATGAGTTCTAGCTTTTCTCCCAATGCATGAATGCAATCTATATGCTTCTAGACTCGATCCCAAAGATGCAAATGATGCAACTAGAAGCTTGGTTTTGTTGCCTTTGAAAATTTTCAATTTTTGGTGTTTTCTAATGCAATAACTCTTCATAATGCATGGCTAAAGTGTATGAAATTCATCAAAATAAACATACTTAGATACTTGGTACCACCCCCAAATTTAAATCACACAATCTCTGTGTGACTAAGAGAAAGAGAGATACCGAAAATATGATAAAAGCTAAAGAAAAGTGGTATATACATGAAAGCTTGGAGTAGTATCTCAAGTTGAGATTGGAGTATGTCAGTCGGTGTCTAGAATCAGTGAAAGGAACTGGCATGATTCATAGCGACTAGAGGAGGCTGATGCAGGATGTCTACCATAAGGCTCGAGTGCTTCACCGCCTTTCTTCTCTCCTCTATGCTAAACTCAACCTGAAAACCTCAACAAAATTTATTAAACAACATAAAAGGAAAGAAATATCAAGAGTATATACAGGGATAACATGGGACTTCCTCCCTAGTGAGCTTGTTTTAAGTCTTTAGCTTGACTACCTTTTCACTTGGCTAATGAGAAGGAGGATCCTTCCCACCTTCAAGAGTGATGGTGAGGACTTGAGAAATGAGCTCTTGAAGCTTGACTGGATCATCTTGGAGCTGAGGGTTTATGCTGGCCCTTACATTTGAGAATAGTTTGGACCTTCCCTTGCACTTGATCTTGTACTCAATATCTCCATCCTCAAGCTTCATTGGGTGAAAAGTGAGAGTGTGTGGCATTGTATCAAGATATGGAGGGTGAGGTTCTTTCATCTTATTATTCTTTCCATGAGTAGCTATAATGACTCTACTCACCTCCTCCTTTTGAATATTTTCCAAATGCTCATCACACATCACTTGAGAAGACTCTCCATCAATACCTTCTTGCCTAATAACAACCACTTCATCCTTTATCTTTTCAATTGGAGGTTCTTCTTAAGTGATGGTTCCACAATACTCAACATTCATTATTGGAGACTTGATTGGATATGAGATAGCTTTGTTGACATTATGGTAAATCACCCTCTTGTTAGGAAAATCAATGCAAGCACTAACATTAGCAAAGAAAGGTGTGCCTAATATCAATGGTGCTCTCCTCTTAGTCATCATATCCAAAACAGTGAGGTATACTGGAACGGTGCATGCTCCAATCTTCAAAGGAAATTCCTTGATGAGACCAATAGGAGTTGTAGAAGAAGAATCCCCAAACATAAGTGAAGAAGTGTTAGTCTCAATGTTCTTAAAATTAAAGCTCTTCACCATCTCCAATGAGATCACATTCACACTTGCACCATAATCAATAAGAGCATCATCAAGTGTGAATTCACCAAGAGAGCATGGTAATGTGAACTTCCCTTGGTCTTCAAGCTAGAGACTTTGGTGGTGTGAGTTTATGAGAATTATAAAGAGATTACACCAAGAACAGATGAGTTCTGCTCAAGAACATGAAGAACATCAAGAGAGAGAGAAGAGAGATTTTTGAGAGAGAGAGAGAGTTTAGGGAAGCAGAATGGTTTATTCCCCTTGTCTTAGGTCTTTACACTCGATGGTCTATTTAAAGGAAAACTACAAGGGTTTCCTCAGACCAGAAATACAATAACAAAGCAAGAAGGACAAATAATAATAAACAAAGGGGTGGGAACAGTCCAAACTGTCCCATTGTCTTGAATCAGGTTCAGAGCAGGGATAGTGACTGGTCCCAACGGATTGATCCTCTTCTTCACATGTGATCCCATTCCTTTATTATTCAAAATATATTTCTTGCCTTAGACAGATGAAGCTTAACCACCCAGAATCCTCTTAGGTCTGCTTACTCCTTTTCTTGACGTGCAAGACACACCACAAACCCTAGGTTGTACGGACAAGCTTGATTCACAAGTAACATTGGATCCGAGTTTTCCTTGCTTATTACTGTTTCATCTCAATACTCCCCCTCAAGCTTGACCATTGGGACTAGTCAAGCTTGGAAACCATGAAGCATTCCCTCATTAAAACCTTTAACTTGCAAAAACCTATTGGGAGAAAACCAAGCCAAGAAAAAAGAGTAGAACACCTCATGGCTAAGAGGATCAGTGCGATGGGGATCCATGAGTCCAAGCTTTGAATGAATGAACTCACAGACCTTTGAACTTGCTGCTTTGGTGAAGATATCAGCTAACTGATCTTCACTTCGAGTGTAGAAAGGCAGGATAATTTGCTGCTCCACAGCTTGTCTGACCTTGTGGGAATCAACCTCAATGTGCTTCGTCCTTTCATGGAACACATTGTTGGATGCTATGTGGATTGCTGCCTGATTGTCACAATGCATAGTGATGGGAGTTGTAGTCTCTATACCCAAGTCTTTTAGCAAATTCCTGATCCAAATCAGCTCACTAGTAAGCTTCCTCATTGCTCTATATTCTGCTTCAACACTTGAGCATGATACTATCTTTTGTTTCTTGCTCTTCCAAGTGACCAAGTTGCCTCCAATAAAGGTGCAATAGCCTGTTGTATGTTAGGAAATACGGGTCAAATTTCCTTGCGGAAAAATCAGAATTTGCGGGAGCGGGAAGAAAAACACACAAATTTGTTAACGGAGTTCGGCCAATTTTGCCTACGTCTCCGGGACCTGCTACCGATCCTTTTATTATCACCGGGAAATTTTTACAAGCTTTCAACACACCCCGATCCCAAATACACTCAAGAAATTAATAATAATTTCTTAAAGAAAAAACTTTTTTTTTTTTTCTCACGTTCTCTCTCTCTCTTCTCTTCTTCTTTCTTCTGTGTTTTTCTTGTTTTGGGATGCTTCTTCTCCTCACCATAAGCATGGTATTTATAGGAGATCATGAGGGTGGTAGATGGCTCACAATCTTTGAAAAATGAGCCAGCAAATTTGACTCGTGCACTCTTTTGTTGACATTATTGGAGCCAACATTTTTGACTTGTGCATTCTTGCCACCGTCCTTCACCAACCTTCAATTATCACGTGCTTTACAATCTCCCACTTGAAGACTGATTTCAATCTGTCTTCACACCTTGATCAATGTAGCAGGTCTTCTCAGCTTGTTACTCCAACAAGCCAACTGAGGTTTCACACAACCTCAGCTTCTCACACGGCACGACCTTCGTCAGCATGTCTGCCGGATTCTTACTTCCTGGGATCTTCTCAAGCACCAACACTTCATCTTCTAACGCTGATCTGATGAAATGATATCTCCGATGTATGTGCTTCGTCCGAGCATGGTAAACCGGATTCTTTGCCAAATCGATGGCGCTTTTACTATCGCAGTACAATACACTTTTCCCTTGGTCATGGTCCAGCTCTTGTAGAAAAGACTGTAACCATATCATCTCTTTTGTTGCCTCCGTAACCGCAACATACTCAGCTTCACAGCTTGATAGAGATACAATTTTCTGCAACTTTGAAACCCAACAAATTGCAGTACCACCAAAAATGTAGACATATCCGGTTGTGCTCTTCGTGCTGTCAATGTCGCCTCCGTTGTCAGCATCAACATATCCCTGCAATCCTGTCTCAGACTTTGTGAAACATAGTGAAAGGCTTGGATTTCCTTTCATGTATCTGAAAATCCACTTAACAGCTTCCCAGTGTTCCTTTCCTGGATTGCTCATAAATCTGCTGACGACTCCCACTGCATGTGCAATGTCTGGCCTTGTACATATCATCGCGTACATTAGGCTGCCTATAGCAGAAGCATATGGAACCTTATCCATATATTCCATCTCGTCTTTCATTGCAAGCTCCCACTTGATCGACTCATCCACTTGCATAGCCTCTTCATAACATTCAGGCTCTCCTCTGTCTGTGAGCAGAATGTAGTTGAGCGATGGAGAAAATCTTACAGGCTTTCTGATGATTCTACTTGACCGTCGTAACTCCGTGATAGGTGTATATGGGACCACTTCAGAATAATCATCCTCATCAGCCTCACTACTCTCTTCTTGAGAGATTTCTTCTTCTGCTGTTGTAATATCCTGTTGCAACTCCGGTGTCAGGATATCTCCTAGGTCAACAACTTCTGGCTCTTTCCTCTCTGAGCCTTCTTTTAGCTTATCCTTGTACAACGCTTCTTCGTTGAACACAACATTCTTGCTGCGGATGATCTTTCGATTTTCATCATCCCAAAACCGGTAACCAAACTCCTCGTTACCATAACCGATGAAGTAACACTTCTTCGACTTTGAGTCAAGTTTACTTCTTGCAGCATCGTCAATGTGAACATAAGCTAAGCAACCAAATACCTTTAGATAAGAAAGGTTTACTTTCTTTCCACTCCAAGCTTCTTCAGGGATCTTAAATCCCAATGGCACCGACGGTCCTCTATTTATTAAGAAAGCTGCGGTACTGATTGCATCTGCCCAAAACGTCTTTGGCAATCCACAGTGCAATCTCATGCTCCTTGCACGCTCATTCAAGGTCCGGTTCATCCTTTCTGCTATTCCATTCTGTTGAGGCGTTCCCGGAATAGTCTTCTCCATCTTGATTCCATTATCAGCGCAATATCTCATGAACTCCTCGCTGATATACTCTCCACCATTATCAGACCTTAAACACTTCAACTTGAGATTCGTCTCAATCTCAACCATGGCTTTCCATCTCTTGAAAACCGAGAACACTTCAGACTTGTTCTTCATGAAGTAAACCCACACCTTTCTTGTGGAGTCATCAATAAAAGTCACATAGTAGTACGAACCTCCCAGCGATGCAATAGGAGCGGGTCCCCACACGTCAGTGTGCACCAACTCTAACTTCTCAGACTTTGGCTCTCTTCCTCCTTTCAAGAAACTAACTCGTTTCTGCTTTCCAAGGACACAACTTTCGCACATCTGATGATCCACCGTCTTCAGATCTGGAAGAGCACCATTTGCCACCATGAGTTTCATCCCCTTCTCACTCATGTGCCCTAATCTGCAATGCCACAACTTGGTTTGTTTGGCATCCTCGACAACAGCAACAGTGTCTTGATAGCTCGTCGTCATATAGAGAGTGCCTCTTTTATGACCTCTAGCAACCACCATGGAACCTTTCTTGACTCTCCAGGCTCCACCACCAAAGTTGACATCGTGCCCCGTGTCATCAAGTTGACCTACCGAGATTAGATTTCTCATCAACTTTGGCACATGTCTGACCTTCGTAATCTTCCACATCCGTCCATCTGACATCTTCAAATTGATATCTCCAATACCAACTATGTCCAAAGGTAATCCATCAGCGAGATATACCTTTCCGTAATATCCAGCAACATAATTCTCCATAATGTTGTGGTGCGGTGTGGTGTGAAATGACGCTCCTGAGTCAAGCACCCATGAATCTATTGGGCTATCGACATAGGAGATTGACGCTTTGGTGTTATTTCCAGCTGCATCACGAGCTTCACTTTTCCTCGGGGAATCAACAGACACTACCAATGCATCAGCAATTTCACGTGTCACTGCATTAGCTCCGCCTCCCTTGTTGTCTTCCTTCTTAGGTGGTACCCGGCAATTCTTCTTAATGTGGCCTGTCTTTCCACAATTCCAGCACTCTGCAGGCTGTCTGAATTTGGACTGACCCCGTCCACTCCTTGACTTCGATCTGCCTTTACTCCGGTTACTTCTGTCTAGGTTTCGTCCTCTGTTTTCTACGTTGAAAGCAGAGCTCGTGGATGTCTCCCCAGAATCTATCCTTCGAACTTCCTCAGCAAGGATACGATCTCTAACATCATTAAACTTAAGTTTCTGAGTACCGACAGAATTACTAACCGCTGCCCTCATTGGCTCCCAACTATTTGGCAGAGATGCCAACAGGATCAATGCGCGCACTTCATCATCAAACTCGATTTCAACGGATGACAGTTGGTTGACAATCGTGTTGAACTCGTTCACATGTGCGGCAACCAGGCCACCTTCTTCCATCTTCAAATGAAAGAGCTTCTTCATGAGAAATACCTTATTATTTGCTGAAGGTTTCTCATACATATCCGAGAGAACTTTCATGAGCCCTTCCGTGGTCTTCTCCTTCGCAACGTTGTGAGCAACGTTCTTCGACAGTGTTAGCCTTATAACACCCAGAACTTGTCTGTCAAGGAGCTCCCACTCAGCCTGATCCATCTTCTCAGGCTTCTTGCTCAGTGGTTGATGAAGCTTCCGTCCGTACAGATAATCTTCAATTTGCATTCTCCAAAATGCAAAGTCTGTACCATCAAATTTCCCGATACCGTGTGCTGAACCGTCTTCGCCTCCCATCGTTTCTGAAACCACCGTGTTTAAAACACCTCCGTCGATGAACCGATGTTACCGACAAAATTCACTATTCACGAAATCACTATTCTCGTGAACAGTAACCCACTATTCACAAAATCACTATTGTGAACAGTAACCCACTATTTTAAATAGTAACCCACTGTAGCTCTGATACCAGTTGTTAGGAAATACGAGTCAAATTTCCTTGCGGAAAAATCAGAATTTGCGGGAGCGGGAAGAAAAACACACAAATTTGTTAACGGAGTTCGGCCAACTTTGCCTACGTCTCCGGGACCTGCTACCGATCCTTTTATTATCACCGGGAAATTTTTACAAGCTTTCAACACACCCCGATCCCAAATACACTCAAGAAATTAATAATAATTTCTTAAAGAAAAAACTTTTTTTTTTCTTTTCTCACGTTCTCTCTCTCTCTTCTCTTCTTCTTTCTTCTGTGTTTTTCTTGTTTTGGGATGCTTCTTCTCCTCACCATAAGCATGGTATTTATAGGAGATCATGAGGGTGGTAGATGGCTCACAATCTTTGAAAAATGAGCCAGCAAATTTGACTCGTGCACTCTTTTGTTGACATTATTGGAGCCAACATTTTTGACTTGTGCATTCTTGCCACCGTCCTTCACCAACCTTCAATTATCACGTGCTTTACATTGTAGACCTCCTGTCTATTCTATCTCCAGCCCAATCTGTATCACAGTACCCAACAATTTATGTGCTCTTGTTACATCCCAACCATACTCCTTGTCCTGGTGCTTCTCTTAGATATCTCAAGATCCTCTCCACCATGTTCCAGTGATGTATCTTGGGTGTTTGCATAAATTGACTGACTTGATTCACAACAAAGCACACATCTAGTCTGGTGATGGTAAGATAGATAAGCTTCCCAACCATTCTCTTATATTGCTTGACATCTTCATAGGGCCTATCTTCAATCTCCCCCTCACACAAGACCTTGTATCCATCTTCTAGAGATGTCTTAGCAGCTTTTCCACCTAGATCACCTGCCTCACTCAACAAATCAAGTGTGTACTTCTTTTGGGATAGGAATAGCCCCTCTTTAGATCGGCATATCTCTATCCCTAGAAAGTACTTTAACTCACCCAAGTCTTTGATATCAAAAGATGATTTAAGAAAGGTCTTAGTTAGGAGGATACCTTCCTTGTCACTTCCAGTGATGATGATATCATCCACATACACTAGTATCACCACAATTCCTTGTGAACTAGTGAGAGTGAAGAGTGTGTGATCAGCTTCAGATTTCACAACTTCTCTTCCATTGAGGGTGGTACTGAGCTTGTGATACCAGGCCCTTGGTGATTGCTTCAACCCATAGATGGCTTTCTTTAGTCTAAGGACATTTCCAGGCTTGATAAGATGCTCTAAACCAGGAGGTGGTCTCATGTAAACTTCATCTTCAAGTTCTCCTTGTAGGAAGACATTCTTCACATCCATCTGCCACAGATCCCACTCCAAGTTGACAGCCAAGGAGAGAATGATCCTTATAGTGTGAAGTTTAGCTACTGGTGCAAAGGTGTCCAGATAATCTTCTCCATAAGTTAGAGTAAACCCTCTTGCAACAAGTCTTGTCTTGCGCCTCTCCACAGTACCATCAGCATTGTATTTGATTGTGAAGATCCACATGCTTGTCACTACCTTCTTGCCTTTTGGAAGATCCACTTCATACCATGTGTCATTTACAATCATGGCATTGGTTTCATTCCCCACTGAGTCTCTCCACTCCTTTGTGTTCCATAGCTTCTTCATAAGACCTTGGGATGTATTCTTAGTCCAACTCTCCAATGAACACTACATGCTCCTTGGGATACTGAGCTAGAGAGCACACTGCTTGAGTAGGATGAGCTACTGCTTGGGAGTTGAAGTAGACTCGAGTGTTGACCCAATTGGAAGTTGAATGCCTGATCCTAGTGTTTCTTCTCAGAGGTTGAACATTTTCTTCATTTGGTGTTTTCTCACCAGCCGTATGTTGATCCCCAGTTACCACTGATCCTTTTTGTTGCTCATCTTGATCATGAGGTACCGAACCTTCTTGTGGTTCATTGTTATTCCCCCCTTCAGGATCAAGGTGAGTAGCCTCAACAGCTTCATTTTCAGAATCCTCATTTGATTCTTCAGTTGGTGGAGGCTGATGGTCTTGTCTTGGTTCATCCTCAGGCACAACCCTGTCTTTTGGTATACTGATGCCTAGACATTCCATCACTCTCCTTAAATTCTCAGCCCTATCTGAGGATGATTGGGATAAGTCTTTCACTTCATCCCAACTCTTCTCACCATAGTAACCTCTGGACTCAACAAACCTCACATCTCGAGATATTAGAACCCTCCTGGTTTCTGGTGAATAACACTTGTATCCCTTTTGGTGAGGTGAGTATCCAATGAACATGGCCTTGGTGCTCTTTGGTTCAAGCTTGTTCCTTTGTTCTCCTGGAATTAAAACAAAGCACAAACACCCAAATACCCGAAGGTGATCTATAGATGGTCTATGTTTGTTTAATACCTCATGTGGAGACTGGTCGTGAAGGACCTTGGTAGGGATTTTGTTGATCAAGTAGCAAGATGTCATCACAACATCTCCCCAAAATCTCTTAGGTATTTTGGTATGGAACATCATACTTCTGGCCACCTCCATAAGATGTCGATTCTTTCTCTTAGCCACACTATTTTGTTGTGGAGTATATGGACAACTAGTTTGATGGATCATCCCATGTTTTGCTAAGTGTTGTTTGAATGCACTGCTTGTGTACTCTCCTCCATTATCTGATCTCAAAATTTTTATCTTGGCATTGTAATGGTTAGAGATATAAGTTTGAAAGTTTATGAATGCATCTAACACCCTATCTTTGGATTTAGCAGAGTGATCCATGTATACTTTGATTTCTCATCTATGAATGTCACAAAATACTTATGATGCTCTCTAGATGCACATGGGGCAGTCCACACATCAGAATGAATTAAATCAAAGCAACTTTCATAGATTGTACTAGATTTAGGAAACACAGTTTTGCAATGTTTTCCTAAGATACAAGCTTCACAATCTTTTTGAAATGAAATACTAGGCAACATGATGTTCAAGGCACGAGAATGGGGATGTCCTAACCTAGCATGCCACATTACATCTTTAGGGAAATTAAAACTTGAATTTAAAGCATAAGAGAAATCGGCTGAAAGCTTGGTGTCTTCAAGAAAGTACAAGTCTCCCTTGGTCACACCTTTGCCAAGCAACCTACTAGTTTCAATATCCTGAAAGTAGACATCATTAGGAGTGAAAGTAACACTGCAGTTCAAGTCATTAGTGGCCTTTTTAACTGATAACAGATTGGAGGTGAAGCTAGGCATATAAAAGGCTTTAGAATCCTTATTAAACAACCTAAGATCACCTATTCCTTTAATTGGTACTTTTTCTCCATTAGCAATCATAACATTTCCTAAGGCAGGAACAATATTTTTAATCAAGTTCAGATCACTAATCATGTGGTGGCTAGCTCCTGAATCTATAACTAAGGGTTTTGTCAATTCATAACCAGTTAAAGCATTCATGGAGATACCACTAGTTGAAGCATGTAAAGAAGTACCAAGTGTGTTACCAGAGTTGTCCTTGAGGAGTTTGATGAGAGCCTCAATGTCAGATCGCTTGATGGCTTCATCTTGAGTGTTCCTCAAGGTTGAGCAGCTACTGGATGCTAAAGCCTTTCCCTCACCAGCTGCATTGCTAGAGCGCATGGTCCCTGGAGCAGATGGTTCACCCATATCACCAGAGAAGTTTGCTCTTGCATCATTGTAGGGTGTCCTGAACTTCTGAGGTTTAAGATGAGGATGGAGGATCCAGCACTTGTCCTTTCCATGGCATTTCTTCTTGCAGTGATCACAGACCCATATCTTCTTGTCTTCATGCATGTAGAGGCCTTTGTTTGCGACACCTTCAGCCAGGTTCACCAGTACAAGTTCCCCTTTTCCTCCAAACAGCCCCACTGATCCTTGCTCCTTCTGGATTTGAGCACACACCTCCTCCAAAGAAGAGAGCTTCTTTGCTCTTAACATGTGTTTGATTAGATCATTATAGCCTTGATTCAGGGTCAGCAACAAGGCAAAGACCTTGTCTTGCTCTCGCCTATCATTCAGGACAGTAGGATCCACAGTAGATGGTCTTAGCATTTCCAACTCAGCCCACAAAGCTCTGAACTTGCCAAAGTGTTGATTGAAGTCCATGCTTTCCTGGTGAAGAGTGTTGATAGCCCTCTTGACTTCAAAAACTCGACTTAGGTTTGAAATGTTGCCATACACTTTTTGTAGTGTATCCCACAACTCTTTGGAGCTCTCACAATAGGAGTAAGCTGTCATGATAGATGGTTCCAAGCTGTTTTGGATGATTGACAGCACCATGAGGTCCTCCTGACCCCATTTGTTGTCGACAGCAACCACCATCTCCCCACCATCTTTGTCTTGGATGATTTTTGTTGGAGCTTCTCCACTGGAAACATGTTCCCATAAGTCCCTTCCTCCAAGAGCTGTCTTGGCCAACCTTGACCACAGCAGATAGTTTCCCCCAGTTAGGGTTACTGGTATGACCACTAGTTTAGCATTATCCATCTTGAATAGCTTTTGTCCAGTGGGTAAAAGGGTGAATCAAGAATTTTCGAAATGAACCAAGATGTCCAGAAGAAAGTATCAAGCTTTTTGAAATAAACAGAGGGGAAACTGAAGGAGAAACTTAAGAAACAAAGAGATTCTCAAACTGGAAGTATGAACTGGAGAAACAGAGTGAAGAACAGAGTAAGGGAAAGGTGAAAACATAGTGAATTTGCGGAAGATAATAGAGAGAATAAGGTCTCAAAAGCTTAAATGCTCTGATACCATGTGAGTTTATGAGAATTATAGAGAGATTAGTCAAGAACAGATGAGTTCTGCTCAAGAACATGAAGAACAACAAGAGAGAGAGAAGAGAGAGAAGAGAGATTTTTGAGAGAGAGAGAGAGTTTAGGGAAGCAGAATGGTTTATTCCCCTTATCTTAGGTCTTTACACTCGATGGTCTATTTAAAGGAAAACTACAAGGGTTTCCTCAGACCAGAAATACAATAAACAAAGTAAGAAGGACAAATAATAATAAACAAAGGGGTAGGAACAGTCCAAACTGTCCCACTGTCTTGAATCAGGTTCAAAGTAGGGATAGTGACTGGTCCCAACGAATTGATCATCTTCTTCACATGTGATCCCATTCCTTTATTATTAAAAATATCTTTCTTGCCTTAGACAGATGAAGCTTAACCATCCAGAACCCTCTTAGGTCTGCTTACTCCTTTTCTTGACGTGCGAGACACACCACAAACCCTAGGTTGTACGGACAAGCTTGATTCACAAGTAACCTTAGATCCGAGTTTTCCTTGCTTATTACTGCCTCATCTCAACATGTGGGACTTGTGGATCAAGCCTTTCAATGGAGATGTACATAAGCTTTCTTACTTCTTCTTTTTGAGCTAGAATGTCTTTGATGAGAATCATTTGGACATGAGCATCACGCATGTTTGAGATCTCTGGAAGCTTGACTCTTACCTAATTCATGTCTTTTCTGAACTTGGAAATCACTTTCTTTTGAGCTTTAGTGAGAAACCTTTGTGGAAATGGGAGATTATCATAAGGTGATTGCTCAACCTCAGGAGTTTCGTCCAGCGTAAACTCCTTCAACTTCTGGACATTTTTCCTATTAATCGGTTTCTCAGACTTGTGTTCAGATGGTTGCACAACCTTTTTCTCAACTTTCTCTCCAGATCTATCTACAACCTTTTGTTCAACCTTCTCCAAAATCCGCACGTCAGCATTGGCTACAATTTGTTTCCCAATATGTTCAATCTCAGTTCCATACAAGAGTCTTTCAATCTCATCCACCTCTTTTTCATGAACACTCAATACAATCTCAAAAATATCATTACAGAGGATGGCATTGCAATACTCTTTGGGATTCTGCTTTGATTTCCCTGGTAAAGATCCTATTGGGCGCTTAGAGCTTGAACTCATGGAAGCAAATTGATTCTCTAAAGCTTTGAACTTGTTGTTGAGCTCATTGTAGTTTCCATCAATCTTTGTGTGGATGTTCTTCAGTTCATCTCTAATATTCTTTTAATTTCTTTTTTGAAATTCTAGTAGTTGCTTAAACATAGATTCCACACTTGTATCTCTAGGTTTAGCTTGTGAAGAGCTTCATTGAGCATGAATGGACTGATTTCCTTTAGAGGGAAAACCTGGAGGATGGGGTTGCTTGTGTGGGTATCCACTTTGATGGTTGTTATAGGAGGGTTTTTGCTGGTAGTTGTTTGGATATTGAAGATTGTTTTAATATTGGTGTTGGTAGTGAAAGTTGTGCTCTTTTTTGTACCATTGACCATTAGCATTAATGAAACAAAACTCTTGTTGTCCTTCCAAACCCTAAACTTCATTAACCTTCAAAACCTCTTCTTGATCCTGCTTTCCAACAAAGTTCACCTTTTCTTGTTTTGCTCTATCGAGAAGGAGCATGTTTAGCTTGTCTTGAAGAGATTTCAGCTTTCTTCTTGTGTGGGAGTCCTCGGCACCTCCACTCGGTTTTGCTTATCACATTCATCATTGTACACTGAGTCACTTTGTGCCATGTTCTCAATAAGTTCCATGCCATCTTGAGTTGTTCTTCCTAAGAAGAAACTATTGCTGATTGTGTCTAACATACTTCGATACTTAGGCAAAACTCCTCTGTAGAAAGTAATTAGTATACTCTCATTATTGAAACCATGGTAAGGACACTATGTTAAGTAGCTCTTGAACCTTTCCCATGCCTCAGCAAAACTTTCTATGTTCTTTTGTTGAAACCTAGAGATCTCGTTTCTCAACTTAGCAGTTCTAGAAGTGGAGAAAAACTTGTTGAGAAAACTCTTTTGCATTCTTCCCATGTTTCAGTAGACCCCCGAGGTAGACTATTTTCCCATAAGTGGGCTTTGTCTCCTAAAGAAAAGACAAACAATCTCAGTTTGAAAGCGTCTTCGGAGACACCATTGATCTTTGTTGTTCCACATAACTTGTCAAAGTTATCTAGGTGGTCTAGGGGATCCTCCAAAGCAAGACCATGGTACTTGTTACCTTGGATCATGTTGATCAAACCTGACTTGATCTCAAAGTTGTTGTTCTTCACAGCTAGTGCTTTAATACCCACCCTATTCCCATGGATGTTGGGCTGGTCAAATGTTCCAATCGCCCTAGCTTGGTGTGGAGGGTGTTGTGGCCTAAGGTTTGCAACTCCTTGGTCATTTCCATTTTGAGCTCTCCCTTGAGGAACTCCTTGAGGGTGTTTTTCATGTTTTTAGCTCCATATACATCTTCTTGATGAGAATTATCATGATCTTCATCCGTCTCTAACTCTAATATATCCAAGGGAACTAGTCTCTCTTCTCTTCTATTTCTTGCCAATTCTCTCTCTAAAGATCTGATGTTATCTACTCTTGGAACAAGGTCTGTTGGTCCTCTACTCCTCAAGTTCATGCACCTGATGATTCAAAGAGAAATGAAGAAAGAGTGTCAGTAAACAAATAAAAGAAAACAAAACTTAGTCTCAAGCAATGACTAAATCCTATTGTCAAAATCAACTAAGAACTGGCAACAACGCCAAATTTGATAAAGGAATTTGGCTAATCCTAGATCAAAGTAGTATAGATGTGTGTCAAACCAATCCTAAGTGACCATGATGCAATGAGAATACAAGTGTGTGCTTAATCTAAGTGCAATCAAGATTTTAATGTGAACAAATGACAAATAACTAATAAGGCAAGCAAATAACTAAACTTGTAATCAATAGGAGCAAATAGGATTCATGGGTTTAGACATTTGATTTCAAGTGAGTAAGATCCAATCCAGGGATTTCAAGCTTTCAATCAATTGATTTCCTTAAGTCTGGATCACCAAGATAGATTAGTTCTCTTCCAAGATACTAACCCCTATGTTTTACTGCATCAAACATCAATTCTCATTGGTTTAATACATTTAAACATGTAATGTAATCAAGTCTATTAACTATCTAGCAATTCTAACATCAAATCTCTTTGATTATTCAAGCTAGAGCTTAGTTGAGTTGGTTCAGACATTTCATCGAACACCTTTCGGGTGAGAAATGTCTATAGATCAAGATTAAGATTAGCTAAGTTCAATTTAGCATTAAACACACTCAATAAGCAAGGAAACAATAGATCTAAGATCTTTTCTTAATCACTCTAATCACCCTAACCCATGAATCCAAAAAGAGTCTACTCACTAATCTTCATAATTAAGCTTAAACCGATGATAAATTTAAGACTAATCATTTTAAGAAGATGAAATAGACTTAATAAACCCAAGAAAGAAAGTTTAACTATTAAAGATTCAAGCTTTTCTCCTAAATATCAATGTGTTTAGAGAGGAAAAACAAGATTCTCCTAAGATTAGATCTAAAGAGTATTTATAGTAGTATAAAAATGAACCGGGTTAACCCAACAAACCTGGACTAACCCAAACATAAGTGAAAAAAAATCTCGTTAAACTATGGATGTTGACTTTGGTAAACTCACAGCAGCCTTTGGACGCGTCGTTAGGCCACTGCGCCATAGGCCGCACCAACACTTAAGCATCGAGACCCTATTGATTTCCTTAGTCGCGGCCAGTGTAGCTGCTGCAGCTTCCTGCGTAAGACTTCGCACCAACTTCATTATATTTTCGCGGTTGTCGTACACCGCTACAAAAAGCCGCGCCAACACTTGGCTGAGAAGAGATGTTGTCCTCTAGAGACAAATACGCAGGCCGCTGCAAAAGGACGTTATGAGCATCCATCTGGTTTTTGACATGTCATTTGGCCACTGCGTCACAGGCCGCTGCAATACTTTGTCTCGATATTTTTGATGATTTCCTACATGCGGTCTTCGTAACCGCTGCAATAGGCCAAGAGAGAACCCGCAAAACTTCACCAAAACTCCGCGGTCACCACATACCGCTGCTTAAGGCCGATCCAACACTTGGCCGAAATAAGGTACCGTTGTCTGGGATAAACGGAGGTGCAATATCGCAGCTGGTTTTTGGCATGGCCTTTAGGCCGTTGCGACCACAAGCCACTGGGAAACTTGGGCTCCATTTTGTTTCTCGACCAAAATCACCATTTTACCTCAAATAATGTTTCAAATGCTCCAACTCACCAAATAGCATCTCCATCACCTAATATGGACAAATGTATATGTAATACACCTAAATATAATCTAAATGCATCCAAATGAAGAAAATGAGAACTAAAATGATTGCTAAAACCATGCAAATACACAAGATATCATCTACTGACAAAGAAGCTTAACTAAAAGAGGAACATGACTGTAGAGCAACTGGACTAAAGCGGATCTGCGACGGACCAAAGAGAAGATATGAGCGGACTGAGCTATCGTTTGCCACGAGCGACTGGAGAGAAAGGAGCCCTCAAACCTTGAAGCACTGAGAACCTTCAACTTCCAAGAGACCCAATCATCAACACCCACACAAAGAATGACATCTCGACACCGCGAGTCTATCCAACATTGCCTCACCGGCAGCACGAGGAATAGTCCACAACCGACAATGTTGTCGTTTGGGATGGTAGAATCGAAGATTGCTGCCTCCAACCGACCAAACCCGTGTACACCCATTTAACCCACAGCCCATATAGAGCAATGGGACAGGTTGGGCACAACTCCTCTGGAGAGACAACCTTCAGACTAACACAAGGACCGAAAACCCAACTAATACCAATCCACTCACAGCAGATCCAAACCGCTTTTAAAAAAGCCAAGACGCTGGACAAGACGAAAGGTCAGAGAGACGGAGGCGAGGAGAGCAACACCGTCGACCCCACACCACCAAAAGGGAGCGCCAAGAACCCTACATGCTTAGAGCAAGCTCAGGAAGTAGAGGAGAAAACACCTCATGCGCCGCCACAGGAGAGAGACACAAGGGCATGACGACGACCCACCAACGGAAGCTCACCACGTGTTCCCACCGGAGACCACCAGAGGACCCAAAGAGGTGAAGAGAAAGCTTGAGATTGATAGATCCACAAACTCTAAGCTCACCCAGAAACCGCCACAACATATCCACGCACCAGACAACACATGTGACGAACCCGGGGAGATTAATCGACGACCCATGCGCCACCGAAACGAAGAGATGCCGTATAGGAGAAAACTTCTCTGAACAGAGATCCCTCTGTAAATGTGGAAACAGACACTCCGGGAGCGAGATCGTCCTCTAGCCCCATTGATACCATCATGCACGCTCCAGATTTACAAAAAGAACCGTCGGATCTGACATCGGAGACACCCTGACAATGCTCATCCCTTGCCGCAAACTAGAGAGACAACACAGATGGACATGGGAAGCAAAGAAACAGAAGAAAAAAAAAGACAACGAGAGCTTTGGCGACCGCCTAAAGGGACACGGTGGTCGCCGGGAAGAGATGACCACTTCAAAAAAAAGTTTTCTAGAGGGATGCTAGAGAGAAGGAAAGGAGAGAGAAAGTTGTGTAACGTTTTTTGAATTGAGTTTCAATTTAGTATTATCTTCTTAATTGAGTTTTTAATTTTGTAAATATTTGTGAATTGTTAAAAATTGATTGGTAAGGTAATTTGTGCTTTAGTATATAAATGGTATATTGTCTATCTTGACCATCCTGCCCCAATTAAATCAGCTTTTTCACCTTTATTTATGATATCTATTTGCTATTACCATATAGTTGCCTTTTAGGAAAATCTCATAGATACCACTAATTGACTTTGGACTATTCTCCCTTGTGAGATATAAAATAGCAGAACACCCAAAGGCCAAAACACTTAGATGACTTAGATCCAGTTTAGATCTGCTTCACTTTTCTTTGAAAGCATGAACTCAAGTAACAAGTTTGGAAACCTGTTATTAGGTACAATGTTGTTGAAGCATCTTCCGCCCAAAACTTTTTTCTAAACTGTTTTTTGCAAGCATACTTCCCAACTTGTCCATGATAATCCTTTTAACATTTTTTCATACTCCATTTTGCTGTTGAGTATATATACATGTCATGGGTCTCTTAATACTTGATAGTGATTGTTATAGAACTCTAGCAAGTATCTTTGACTTCAATGCTTGTCGGCTTTGTCTTGTCTTATATGAGCTCTTTCATGACTCCCGTCTCATATCTATTTTCCTTTTCCATTGCTCCTCAAAATATATATTCGGTCCACGTAGATGTTAATTGGTCTTTGATAACGGTCTTAAGTTTTGTCAAAAAATAACACGAGCTTCATGCACAGGTTATGTGATTATCCTAGTAAAGTATGAATCCTTGTTAATTTATCATGCACAAAAGCCTCCAAGAACAAATTTCAAGTGGGAATTGTCGCATCAGTTTCTTAAGTAGCCATCATCATTATTGGCTCTGATTTTTATTCTGAAGTAGCTTACTAATGTGGAACTGGGGAAAATAACTGTGAAAAAAAAATGTTTAACAATATATTCAAATACACGAGATCAAAAGAGTGCTGTACCTTTCCTCTCATTTTTTTTTCTTTTTAATGTCGCTCAACAAAAGAAATACAGCAACGCAACCAATGATTCTTTGGTAGTACTATCTTGCGCTAGGCACATCCTTGGTGTCACAGTTCATACTCACTTCAGGGGAACTTTGAGAGTCCATGTCTTGATCGTTACTTTTCGTCGAGATTTCACAAGTAAGACAATCTTTTAGCTCGATAACAACATGGAACATGTTTGGTCGTTTTTCTGAAGAAGGGTTTGCACACAACATAGCCAGTTCAAGAGCTCTCCACGCAGAATGAGAGTTGTAATCACCATGAAGGTTAGGATCCATGATACCAGTAATATCTCCTCTATTAAGCATAAAAGCTGCCCATTCTTCTATGTGTGACTTTTCGCGATTTTGGTCAAGCACACGTTGGTTTGTGATTATCTCCAGCAATACAATCCCAAAACTATAAACATCACTCATTTCCGCCAATCGACCCGTTCTGTAATATCTAGCAAGGCAAAAAAACACACTGTAAGGTACATGTATTTTCATTTAAACAATGAATATGAACGTTCTCAGAAATTTTACATTTGTCCGCATTATTGTTTCAGACTGTTTTTTGACACATCATGGTTATACATATATTAAAGAAAGTCATACTCTAGGTGGAATAAAATTACTTACTCGGGATCAAGATATCCAGGAGTACCAGCAACGGCGGTCGAAACATGATACTCATCTCCGAGTTGGCAAGACCTTGAAAGTCCAAAATCCGCAAGTTTGGCAGTGAATCCTTCGTCCAACAATATATTTGTACTTTTGACATCTCTATGCACCATCGGTGGCCGACATCCAGTATGTAAGTATTCTAGTCCTATAAACATTATCAATTCCCTTGTTACTTATTTATGATCTCTAGAAATCATTATTCAGATATATGAATAATTTTAGTAAAATGGTCAAATATTCTAGATTTTTAAAGCTGTTATCTTCGTCATTGTATGAAACTTGAATATAGTATCTCAATGTAAAATGGTACAAATGGTTCATAATTTTTAAGTGAGAAATAAGAACAGTGTACTATTTATAGTTGAATCATTTATTTCCATTGATAACATGAAATGTTATGTAACTAAAACAAGAAGTGAATGACAATATTATGAGATAGTTCGAACCTAGTGCGGCATCGATGGCTATTTGTAGTCGAGTGCGCCACTTCAGAACAGAGCTACCGTGTTTTCCTATAACAGATTCTCAAATCAGGTAACATGTTATTTTCAGTATAGTTTAGTTAAGAAAATGCTTAAGTTATTTATATATTATAATTTTCCACCTGACAAATGATGTTTTAAGTCTCTGTTGGACATGTATTCATATATGAGAGCCAAATGATCTCGCTCGTCCCAATATCCGACAAGGCTTACCAAGTTTATGTGGTGAACTCTCAACAAAAGTTCGACCTGTACAACAATGAGAGAATACATGAAACAAATTTGTTTATCATATATAGGTTACGACCATTTCTTACCTCTGCCTTGAACTCTTTATAGCCTTGTGTTGATGATTGGGAAAGTAGTTTGACTGCAACCTCTTGTGAGCCATTTATAACACCATGATAAACAATGCCAAACCCTCCTTCACCGAGTGGTCTTGCAAAGTTATTTGTTATTTCCGTCACCTCTGAGTAAGTAAACTTTTTCCCTCTCATCTCGATCGATATTTCAGATATATTAGTGGATGTAACATTTGCATTCGGCTTAATTGATGATGGTGGTAGAGCTGTAGAGGCAAACATTTAGTACAAGAATAGTATAAATACCATGATATTAGTTTTAGAAAATACCTTGTGAATTTGACGATGTTTTCTTCTTAATCACAAAAATGAGAACAAGAACCACTATAATGACCACGACAGTAGCCGAAGAAACAAATGCAGCAGTTTTTACTGGAAATATCTTCTCTGGGACACATGAACCAGATAAACAACGATTCTTTCCATCAACACTACCCAAACAATGACTAACCGTTAGTATTCTGAATTCAAGTGTTGAAGGATTCAAAAGGAAATGTGTGGGTGGAGTTCTCTCTTACAATAACGTTAGCCCTTCACTTTCTCTATCAAGAAGGGCTTGTGGGATGAAACCAATCAAATTGTTCTTGCTCAAGTTTCTGTTAAACCAGAGAATAAACATACATGTAAGTGAACATGATCCCAAGAAATATTATTACAAATTAATACTCATACATGTAAGTGAACATAATCCCAAGAAATATTATTACTAATTAAATACGCGTTCTGTTTCAAAAAGATAACAAATCAATTGTTTCACAAAGATTTTTGTGTGTTTTATAAATTTTCTATTATTTAATAATCATTTTTTCTTAAAAATAATTGAATTTATTAAATTATTACTGGTTAAACTTTACTAAATGTTTTTAATCAAATAAAATGATGTATTTATGATACAAAATTAATTTATCTTATTAATATTGTCTGAACAAATTAAAATTTGATCTTTGCAGAACATAAAGAGTATATCCACAGAAACTTATATGAAAAATTAAAAAACTTACATGAGCATTAAAGACTTCATATCAGCCAGAAACCCCGGAATTTCACCAGTGAGATTGTTCTTTGACAAGTCCCTGAGGTTTGTAAGCATCAAGTCACTGACATTTATGAACTTCTTATCACTTAAGTGAAAATGATCATACTTACAACTCTTCAAGATGGGTAAGATTTTGAATTGCAGGTGCTATGGTTCCCTTCAACCCGCTGGAAGTCAAATTTCTATTTACAGAAGAAAACAAATGTAAAGTAGATAGAAAATGGTTTCTTGTAACTCTAAAGATGTTTTCCTAAATAAAGATCTCACAAATAAGTGATTCTTGGTGGTCTAGATGTATCTGTGCTGTCGCAATTGAGATTGTCCCATAAAAACTTCCGAGGGACGCATGGATCTCCTTGCCATGTGATTCTATTCAATCCATATCTGGTTTTGATTTTTCGGATAGCAACAACTGTCAAGAGTACAACAATAAATATTTATATATACATTTTGTATCTAGCAATGTATATATTTGTGTGAATGCATATATGGAAACTTGCATGAGTAGTAAGCGTACCATCATTTTCATTTGTTTCCAGTTGGTGGAATTTGACGACGGCGTAAAGTTCGATGGCGTTGAGAAGAGGTGGGAGAGTAGAGTTTTTACTTCTTATCAGCTCTAAGTTGCATACTCCTCCTTTACAAGTAACTGGTGTTGTGGACTTGATTGTCGTGGTCTTCAGATATTCAGGGCGTATCGTTTTATCAAACTGTTGGCCATTCCAAAAAATATCAAACTCTCTAGATTCATTGATCTGTAATGATTGGACCTCAGAGAAATGGAGGTACAAGTAAATTTCGTCGTCAGGGAAATCAAGCTCCTCCGTAATATTAAACGGTGCAGTAGCATTTGCAGGTATAGCCGCGGTCTTGAGTACATTATGTGGTACAAGAAAACCATTGGAGTTGTTTGCTTCCAGAGTGGTCGAAATATGCTTCCATGCTGGATCAAATTTTGGTTCCCATATTCTGTCGTTGACGTCATTTGGGTACCTAAAATATTGTATTATTACTTATTAACCACATAAACTCAAATGTAGAAAAAGGTTAAGATCATCTTAGAGCGACTTACGATAGAATGGTATCTGAACTGGTAAGATAGTATCGCTTGAAACCCTTCAATGAGCCAGATTCAGTGATGTAAAGATTATTTGCTAGCGGCCTTAGTTCCACAGATGAAATCATTGGCGTGGTCGGGCCTGTCTTAACAAGACACAAATCCAAGGAATTTGATCTTGGGATGTAAATAATCTCCTCGGTTTGACCGCTTATCCTTTTTTCTAGTTCTATCGTTACCCAAAAGTTAGGACCAACGTATAAGTCAAACTTAGGAGTAATATTAAGACCGTCATAATTTCCATATAGAGCAGTAATTCTTATCAGATAATTGGTCCCTTGCTTCACACTAATATTGTAACAGTTGCGTACACCATCTGGAAAGTATCTAAGAGTCACGTATGACTTTAGGGTCTTGGGTAGGCTTGGATCAATCCTCCCAATCTTTCCACTTTGGATGAAGTCTGAGTCTGATGAGAACCATAGTCCAGTATCTGGCTCCATATATGGTGACGCTTCACTCGGGAGTAAACCGCAATCCACACTGATGAACCCTATTACCATATCCAATAGATCGACCATCAATTAGTGGTCGCTTAGACTATTTGAATTTTCTTTGTTATAGTAATCAAAGTTAATAATTGTTGTGCTAAAAGTGAAAATTTTCTACTCTTTTCTTTTCAACCACATGCATTTTGCAGGTTTTAGTTCAGTTAATAGTAGATTTTCACAGTCAAAATTCTATTAACGTTTCTCAACAAAAGATATATAGATACATACCTTCTTGATCTTGAGCTTGAGAAAGGTGAATAACAGCGAAGTTGCAACAAGTGCGACCAACAAAATCCCATGGGGCCTCTCCATATGCTCTTGCTTTCCAAGCAAAATCAAGAAAGCCAAGAAAAGTTCTGAACCATCAAAATATTTTATGCTAAAAACGTTACCAAGACAGTCCCCTAAAATCGTGCGGACATGTCATAGTTTCCTCTTTCCACAAAAGAAGTTTAACTTGATGAAAGAGTTATATACTCCTTTCTGTTGAGGGGATTGTATTTGCTTGGTCAGAAAATGCTCAACTTGTCTTGAATTTTGATTATTTTGAAGAACACATCAATTGAAAGTATATAGTACTCTTTAACAACGAACATAGATAGTGGCGAAATGCACAGATAGATATGCCTTCAAGTCGTCGTTGACTTAAAATTTTACCATGTTTTCAACCTGTCTAAGGGCATGTTTATTGCAGGGTTCTTAGGTGTGGGTTCTTTAACTTTTGTTAAGAGTCGGTTCTTAGTTTTTAACTAAGAAAAACTAAGAACCGGCTCTTAAATAAGAGTTTTAAGAGCCGCGTTTCTTAACCGTAAAGTAAAAAAAAAAAAAAAAACGAAAAAACGAAAAATCAAAGTTAAGAACCCCACCTAAGAACGCCGCATTGAACATGGTCTAAGGCATCAGATGGTTCATTCCAGCTTAACACTATATTGAGCCCTTAGGCAAAAGTAGTTTTATGCATTATAATTAATTAAACATAATATCATGGGTTCTGTTATAAAGGGAAAAATAAAATTTGAGTCCTTTTTATCATTGAGCGTACTTGATTTTGGGGTGGGTTCCGAGCGAGTGCAATGTTTGCCCTCTCACATGAATGACAATGCAGAGGTTTCAAGTAGAGGATAGGGTGTCCACTCCTGTTTAATTTTGGCTCAAGTTTTACTTCTTTTTTTTTGTTTTATATTGAGTTTCTCGTGAATATTAACTTAATCATGAAGTTCTCATAAAATACTTTAGTCTCCACTTTACTGCTTTCTAATGCAGCTTTCTGAATCGTCCTATAAATCTGCTTCCTAATATCATCCACTATTTCAGTCTGCACAGAAACTTGTTCAACCTACACACCATATTCTCCTTACATTTCACTACAACCCCCTCTAATTTCTCAATATCAACCTCTTCATCTAATGATCTTTATATAATGTCGTTTTCACATCTATATTCTCTAGATCATAGTCTTATTTTGTGGTTAGTGAAAAAGTAAGCCTTATGGAGACATGTTTGACTATAGGAGAGGAAATTTAGTTATTGTTGATATCTTACACCTGGGAGAAACTTCTGCTACCAACCTAGCTTTATACCTTGGTTTCTCGACCCATGGAACTTTGGTTTCCATTTAAATATCTATTTGGCAGCTTATCAGAGCATGTCCATCAAAGGGTTTTTAAGGGGTTCTTAACCCAAAAAGGTGGCGGGTCCTATCACTTTTCCTAAAAACCCATCTCTAAAAACTTTTAGTTAAGAACCGTTTCTTGCACTGTTTCGTAGACCCCATTGCCACGTGGTGATCCACGATTGGTTTATTTTATTTTATCTTTTTTTAAATCAGAAAAATTAAAAAGAAAAAATTTAAGAATCCCGTAAAGGTTCTTATGGATGGAAATGGTCTCAGTTTCTTCTTTTCTAGTCATATGTCTCATTCTTGTGGATATATTATATCTCGTTTTTGTCTGCCAAATGCCACTTACTCCAATCTTTTCTCCTTTTTGCTTCACATAAGGATTTCGGTTCATTCTACATGTCAGTTACATTGGATAATGCGTAAGCTATCAATATCAGCATCATCGTACGTAGAAGAAAACTTGGATTCTCTTCGTCCTCTGTCCCTGGCAAGAATCTAATTATCAATACTTTCTTGATTATTACCCATATTGTCACTCTCTCCTTCAGTAGTTTCAAATGTAATATATATATTTGTTGTATAATTTATTATTTACATATTTTACTTTTTTAAAGTTTGGTCTATTATTAGCTGGTCTTTTTGGAGCTATGATCAGATTATATATTATAATTTTTTATACTTATATCTGCTATTTTGTTTTCGTGTTAGCTACTGTTTTACCCATTTTTCATTTTTTCTTATATTTTCTTAATAATCTTTGCATTTTTCGTTTATAGCTGATTAGCTATTTTCAATTTAAAATAATATTATGGTAAGTTTAAAAGAGGCTGATTTGTAGATAACTTTTCTTTGCTTGTTTAATTTTAAATTTTATTTTATTTGTTTATTTGTTAAATATAGTAAGTTGAAAATTGTACATTATTTAAGATATATCATATTTCCATTTTGGTAGTTAATTTATAGTTTTGTTTTCCAATGAACTATCTTACTCCTTTTGTTTTTTTTTTAAAATGTATGTTTTCGAGTTTCTACACGTATTAAAAACAATTCAAATTTTGATTATAAATATACTCTTTTGTGTTTAATTATTTCTCATAATTTTAGCCAATCAAAATTTAATAACACAATTTTTAAAAAAATTTACAATATTGACATTACTACCTAATAAAAATTCATTAAAATGTAAAAGTAAATCTTTTTGAAACAATTTCTTCTTTCTAAAACATGAGGGCATTATTCTCTAATGGCACTCTAGGACATTAGTTATTCTAGTACAACCACAATCAATCTATATGGCCCAAAATATTTGTACCTTAACACCATTAATGAAGAATAAGTCTGCACCCTTGGATGAAATCATTGGTGACCATTAGATAATCCAATTTTCTCTCCCTTTCTCCTTTGATTTGGACTTTAGTGGGACCCCCAACCTTCATCTTCCACTTCAATTAGTTCAACAACCATACTTCCTCCCCTTCAATTCTTCAACAACACTTCATCTCTTTCTTTCTCGTTTTTTTCACTTTGCCGACGAGACATAGCTTCGACGAAGTGTAGGAGAACCAGAGACCACTCTTTCACCTTGGATATAACCATACATTGAACTTGGGTATCTCTCTCTCTCACTCTTTCTCTCTCTCTCACGTTTTTTTTCTCTCTCTCTCTCTCTCAAGTTAGATTCGGTTGAATCATGTTAGAACCCATGAAAATGAAAAAGCCCATGATAGTGATTTTGAAGTTAAATATCGTGTAAAATATAAGTAGAATCGTGAATTTGAAAAAAGAAAGTTTTTTATAGATGATAACAAACCTGGTACAACTCGGGTAACATCGACAACATGTTTAACTGGTACAACTATTGTTGCTGTGATTTCAGTACAAGTAATCTAACTAGTACAACTATAAATAACCTATATAATAAGTTTAGTAGTACAACTTGTATAACTGTTAGTAGTCATATGACAAGTAAAAGTAGTATAACTGGTACTACTTGTATAACCGTTAAACGAGTGTAAAATGTAAAACAAGTCTAACTGGTACAACTAGTATGGCTGGCATTACTTCTACGTGTAGAACTACTATAACAGGTACAACTAGTAAGTGATATCGGTTCTATTTTTCAGGTAACTATGGATGATAGCCAAAATGGGGTGATACATTTTGATCATGGGGTACTTATTCAGATGTGGGAATGAAGTTCAATGGAATCGGAAAGACCGACATATTTCTACTTTAGTGTTGAAGAGAAGTTATGAGGAAGGTGACTTATTCTCACTTGGTTGATAGAATATACATGAAAATGAAGATCGATGTAGGTGCGACCAAGATTCAACTGAGTTACTTTCTGTTGGTAATGGATCATAGAGGCCATGTAATATCTTGGATGATGAAGATATTTTGGGATATTTTATTGGAAGTTGATAAAAATCAGCGGTGTAGTGTCCTGCACGTGGAGCTCACAAAATTGTCTCAGGAAACCAAAGTAATGAGATATTTTCTAGGGATGAAGATATTCTGAGTGATGGCAGAGGTAATGACGATATGGTCGGTCTTAGGGAGTTGAGCATTATTCCTCATACTGAAGAGGATGGGAATGAAAAAAAAACAATGAAGTGGGTGATGAAAGGCATGATATGGAGGAGTTGGTTGTTGTTACACCTACTGAAACACCAGTTTTACAATTTGAGTACGATGATGATATGACATGACCTTGCACCAAAAATTTGAAACCAAAGCATGAAGTGAGGAATTAGTAGACAAAGATGTGCATAAGAACTGTTTTCAGGTTGATATAGTGAAGTCGAAGCCTCGGCTTTACGTATAAAAATGTCGTGTGGTTGGTTATCAATGGTATTTACGAGCTGCAAAGCTACATAACTCGGATTTTTTTCTCTCTATAAGGACGTATCGAAAGATGCATACTTGTGTTCGAATTGATACAAGTACAACTAGGAATGGGAAAAGAGGCACACCAAGCTTGGTCGCATCTGTGGTGCATGCTGATTATCCGGGAAAGTACAAGACTTCGGCACCAAGGTATCTCATAGATTTGGCTCATAACAGATTGGTGTCACGGTTTCGTATTCTACAGCTTGGAGAGGAAAAAAAAAAGTTGTCAATGATGTGCGTGGTAACCCACATGAGAGCTTCTCTAGACTTCAATCTTACTTGTACATGTTTAAAAGGTTGAATCATGGTACTGTTACACGATTAGTAGTGGATGAGAAGAACCAGTTTAAGTATATGTTCTTTTGCAATCAGAGCTTGCATCAAAGGGTTTCAGTCCATGCAAAAAGTGATAATTATGGATGAAACTCACATGAAGGGTATATATATAAAGGGGTGCTTCTTATTGCCACTGCTCAAGATCCAGATCATCATCATTATCCCCTTGCTTTTGCTGTAGTTGATGGTGAAAACAATACAAGTTGGAAGTGGTTTTTTGACTATATTGAAAACCTTGATAGCAGATGATCCTCAGCTTGTATTTTGTACTGATAGAAACCAAAGCATCATCAAGACGGTACACAAGGCCTACCCATTTGTACTGATCCATGGATATTGCATATATCATTTAGTTAATAATGTGAAAGGAACATGCAGTCATGTTAGGAAAGATGTGGTTGCTCATAAGTTCAAAAACTTGCTGGTATTTACATAGAGAGAGAGTTTAGAAGAAAATACAATGATTTCAAGAGAAAGTATCCTCAGGCTGCCGACTATCTGGATGAGAGTGTTCATGAGACCAAATGGGCAAGATGTCAATTTCCAGGAGAAAGGTACAACATACACACAAACAACATCGTTGAATTCGTGAATGGTGTTTTTAAGGAGCAAAGAAATATGCGTTGTTCCATTATTTGATGAGATCTTGAGGAAAATCATAGAATGGTTTAACAAATACCAAAAATTTCTATAAGCGTACCACAGACGCAATTACTTGTCCCACATGTGCATGTTGAATTGCATGAGAATTGTCCAATTGCAAAAACACTCCATGTGAATGTTCTAAACACATTTGAGCTTTGTATAATGTTACTGGTCAAGACGGAAACGGTTATTTGGTTGATCTAGTCAATAAAAGATAGCTTTAGGTATTTTGACATTGACTGGTATCCTTGTGTGCATGCAGTTGCCTGCTATATTGAGGCATGGAGAAATTACAAAAGATGTGAGGTTGAAAAATATTGTTCTTACTGGATGGAGCAGTGGACACTCACATACTACAAGACAATATTTCGAGTTCCTCATCATTCATCCTGGAAAATTCCCGAAGAAAGACAATATGAGGTTGTCTTACCGCCATATGTGGAGAAAAGGAAAAGAAGATTACAAGTTACTAGATTTCCATCTGCATGGAAATCTCGGAGGAAGAGAAAGAAAACGTATCAATCATTCTCAGAGTGGCTTGGTCACATAAGTGACATAGATGGCAGCGATAATGACGACAACGACTACGAAGAAACCAATTACGAAGAAAGCAGCAATGAGGAAAGTGGCAACGAGGGAAGTGGCAACGAGGGAAGTGGCAACGAGGGAAGTGGCAACAAGGGAAGTGGCAATGAGGGAAGTGTTTGATGAGTCTTAATTATGAGTTATTGAACTTGCTTATGTGTTGTGAAACTTATTTATGTGTTAGAGATGTTATTTATGTGTTTTAAAACTTTTTAATGGAACAAATTCGTAATGCGTTATTTTTGTCATGTACTATTGGGAGAACTGGTTAAAACTTCATATAACATAGCAATCATGTTTTATTTGTAATATTGGTAGCAACTTAACAAAGTCGTACTGGGACAAGTAGTACAACTATGTAATATATACTGGTCAGAAAATCCTAGTATAACTAGCACAACTCTTTAGTTTTATAAATCGAATGGTCTTATGTGGTATTTAATATGGAAAATAAATTAAATAGAGAAAGTACTAGGTGTGTAGAATGATTTATATTAAGTTATAAAGAATTTTGACAAAAAAAAATTGAAAATTTATTACACATCACATATGTTTGCTTTATCTACCTTATACTTTTAGGATTTGTTAACATATTTGTCCACGTTATTTTTAAAAACACACATAGAATATTTTTGTACAATATTTATGCATCCATATTATTTGAGCTCATGTAGGTAAACCTAAAAAAGTAGTACAATCGATAAAACCATAATTTTTTGTCTCGTACAACTAAGTTTTTCATTTTCATTCCAAAAGTACAACTATGTGCAATCTGGTAAACTGGTTAATTGTACAACTAAATACTGGTACAACTATATAAAATTGTCACAACTATGTGTTAGTTATGTTCAACCACGTTTACCACATTTACAAAGTTTATCACGTTTTTACATATATTATTTATGCTAATTGCTCCATCTTTCTACTAGTTGTACTAGTTGTATCATTCTTAATAATTTAGGCTCACTAATATCAGTAATATTAGTTATACCTAATACCTGTAAATTAGGAAAAGTGAACACAAATGCAAATTCCAGTTTTCATAACGCAAAAGAAACAAATTTTACACAAGTAGAAGTTTTAAAAAGAATCCAATGCTAACCAAAGCCACATCCGAGTTTAACAAAAGCCAAACAACTGATTGAAAAACATATCAGTCACTTCTTAACAAAAGGAGACTTCTGCAAATGTAAAGGTTTTGACACCCTCTTTGGTCTCGTCATCAGTTCCTTTTCGCAGCTTCTTCCTCAACTTTTGCTGCAGTTGCTGCCATCACTCGAAGTGTATATTCTTCAGCATCATATAACAACAAAAGCGCAGAAACAGCCCAGATCGTTGAGGACCACGACGAAAGAGGATAAAAGGATAAAATAAAAGGATAGTGTAATGAATAAATGATAGACAGAAATACCAGTAGGGCGAATTTCAGCTTGTCAAAATGATAGAGAGAAGGTTCGCTATAAAAATATGAAATAGAGAAAAGTAGGAAGGAAATAAGCAATCAGGTGGGAGAAAAGAGATGCGAAATAAAAAAAGAGAATGAAAAAAATAGAAAGTGCTAGCAGGGTACAGGTCGAGAAATTATAATACTATAAAAAATAAAAAAAAAAAAATAGAAGAGAACCCATTTGCAATGTCAACTTCTCCAAGTTCACAGCACAACAAATTAACTTAAAGGATGCCTCTGGCTGCACTCAAAGCTCCATAGACTTGTCTCCAGCTCCTCCTCAAGCTCGGCTTTTCAGGCCTCGTTCAGCCTCATGCTCCTCCTCCTGAAGTTCCTTTTCAATCTCGTTTACAGCCTCATGCTCCTCCTCATGAAGCTCTTTTCAGGCTCATTCCAGCAGCCTCCGCATCCTCAAGATCCTTCTCAGCACTCATCCCATTCTCCTGGTCCTTGTCAGTCTCCTCCAATCCTCAAGCTCCTCATGCTCCTTGTTAGCCTCCTTGCCATTATCCTCATATCTACAATAAGAACATAATCTTACAACAAAGATTAATATTATGTCTACAACTACAACAAAAATAAATTTTAAACTGTAAATTATACCTTCATCTTTCTGTCCGGACATTCCACAATCTCTTAATGATTATATTGAAAGCCCATATTTCCAAAATCCTCTCTCCTAATACTATCCCATTCCAACAATTTTACTCTTGTGTCTAAATCCTCGAGCTTGTTATTAATCTTCCCTTTTATTGCAGTCATCTGACTCATCAGACTCATCAGCATTTCTTTTACACTTTCAAGGTATGCCACATGTTCACCACCGCGAATCCTCTCAGGATCGTTCCCAGCCTCATGCTCCTCCTCCAGTTGCTCCCCTTCTAAATGTTTTATCTCTACACTTCGACACTTAATATCTTCAAGGAAGATATCCTCTCAAAATATCTTCCCACCTTAGCGGACTATGAACTTGTTCCATCCATCAACAATTGCATCATGATCATCGCACATCGTCTAAAAGTTCCCCATCCTCCCAACACCCTTCGTCTATGATCTCGTAAAGAAGGTCTTTCTCACTTTCAATTGGTGATAATATGCTACAAATTTTCTGAAATACAAAAAAACAGATTGAAGCATTTTTAAGGTTTAACTGAACTTCTCATAAACATCTTAACTACATGTTTCACCTCAGTTTTTTTCCAAGAGTCTATAAAGATCTTCGCAATGCAATATCATGTTGTCAGCCCTCGATGTGACTCCACTTGCAAGGCATTCTTGGATAAGTGGGGTGCGTGGCTTTGGGCACTAGTTTCTCTAATATAATTCCTGCCTTCAAGAGTGTGGTTTGGCACTAGTTCTCTACGAATTCCCGCCCTTCAATGACTGGAATGGCATTCAAGACCATTCTGCCACATCATATAAAAAAAAGTTAGAACATATATCATCATGTTATATTGCTTCTGAAATATTCCAACCATTTTTACCTCGCAATGGGTAAGGTGACCCAGAAAATGTCTAGTTTCGGAGTTTTCTGTGGCAGTCTCGCTTCTAAAATAGTCCCTTCGCATGGGAAGATCTGGCTTTGATGCAGTCATCAAGAACGTGAAATGTCCCCATGGAAACGTTTCACGATAGCTCCAAATCAATCACAACTTGGTAGAAGAAATTCGGTCCATTGGGTTTCCCAATTTGGACCTCTTCATGTAAAACTATGGCCAAAAGTAAAGAATAGCCATCTTCAACCGTCATTGGTACGATCAATGGCTTCATCAGCGAAAGCTTCCTCTTCTACATCCCTTAACTGTCACTTTCAGTTCCTTTGCTTCCTCAAGAATTCTTCTCTTCTTATTCTTCTGCAGACTTCAGCTCTTCATGAAGATTTTAAAGTGCTTTTCCGCCAACTTCATGCTCAACGCCACTCATATTGTTCTCAGGAATACTGGTGGCAGTATAAACCTGAGATGAGACCATCGCTCCTTGTGAAATACCGGAATAGGAACACCATTCACGCCAAACCATGCTTGTCGGCTTAAGTACATTGCCAAATGTCCGGAATATCATCATCCACCAAATTCCCATCATCTTTCTAGTTGGTTGTCAAACCATTTGGATTAAGTGCTTGAATTGAGTTGTGGCATCTTGATTGAAGCTTACAAGACATCCAAATAATCGCTTAGCTTTCAAGTAAAATCCATATGGTCTACATGGGGTTCTAATCATCATTTCTCCAAACCAACCCGCTACAAAAAAGCAAAAATACACCAATATTATACGCATAGTTGTACAAGTTTTACATGCTATACCGTACAGTTTGAACTAGTTATACTTAGTCATATTTTAAGATGAAAGACAGAGTCGTACCAGTTAATACTGGTTACAACATCATTAGTTATACAAGTTCTACTTATTCGAACTCATTCTAGTCTTTGATTCTTGAAACTACTTATACACTCCTAGTTTTGGTACTTGGATAACTATTTTTTGTTCTACCCAATTAAACTGGTACAACTCATTTTAGTTTTCTTATAACGAACTCATAGTTGTACCAGGTAAACTCTTCCTAGTTGTACAAGTTCAATAGTACCCATCTCAACTAGTAGAACTCATTTTTGTTATAACTACTTATACGGCCTCATAGTTGTGCTAGTTCAACAGCCTAAGCCTCTCCTAGTTTTACTGGTTCAACATATTAACTTCTCGTAGTTGTACCTAGTTTTTAAGCACTTTAAAGTTTTGATAATGTCTAGCTAGTATGACAGCATTTTAGTTATACTAGTTCGAATTAGTTTGTCCATATTCTAGTTGGTAATTCTCACTAGTTCAACTTCTACTTAGTTGTAGTATTCAACACTTTAAACTCTAGTAAATTGTACTAGCAAATACACTTTATAATCCTCTAAAGTATTAGTTACAACTTAAACTCATAATTGGTAGTTGTCGTTGTTGAAAGTTTTTCAACGTAGTTCTTAGCTACTCCTACTGATTAGTTTGTACCTAAGTGTGGCAGAGTTTGTAGACCTCCAATTTCCCTCTTTTCCCTACTTCTGGTAGCTTAGGAGAAGCGGTTTTGTTGAAGATCCAGAAGACAAAGGAGTGTTGTTGTGCCTGAGTCGGAGACATGGTTGAACGCAGGGGCAATTTCTCTGTCTCAGGGCGGATGCTGGCTGCGTGGTCAAAGAATCGGCAGACGATGTAGGATGCGGCGTTCACTCTGTCTCACCCAGGTCGCATCTTTATTCTCTGTCAGAGCCCGTAGAATGCGGCGGTGTTCCCGTCCGTTTTTGAAGTGCGCCACATTTTCTTTCCTAGAAATAGAGCACCGCACCGTCTTCTCACTGTCTTCTCTCCACCGGTACCATAAATTTTTCCTCTTCCCCAAATTTTGCCTTCTTCTTCCTCTTCTCTGTGAAAATAAGCCTTTTTTCACTTAATCTCGCTCACCAAATCCATTCGGTGTCTTCTCTCCGGCGAATCCTTCGTGTTTTTCTAGTAGAGTTTTTCTTGGAGACATGTGTACAGAATGATGAAAGGGATGGAAAGATTTTTTTCTTCTGATTGAAAAAAGTGAAAAATAGACGACGGATAGTTTACAAAGGGTTGCAATCTGATTTCTGGGGATTTAGGTTTAAAAGTTTTTTTTGGGGTCCCCAGAAAATTTTCTCGGGTCAGGGTCTGGCGTCGGGCCAGTCTGGTTGGATCCA